>QLTV01002579.1:225057-236667 GCA_003457575.1 Thermophis baileyi
GCGCTGGCTCTTCGGCTTAGAAACGGAGATGAGCACCACCCTCTAGAGTCGGGAACGACTAGCACGCGTGTGCGGGGGAACCTTTACCATATATATATATATCTATATACTGTATATATATGTGTGTGTGTGGATAGATAGATAGATAGATAGATAGATAGATAGATAGATAGATAGATAGATAGATAGATAGATAGATAGATAGATAGATAGATAGATAGATAGATAGAATATGTATATGTATGTTATGTATGTGTACACTTTTGAGAGCAGGCAATAGAATTTCATTTTTAATGTGTACCACTGTGCCCACAGTAAAAAATGACGATAAAGGTTATCTATCTATTTATTATTCTCCATCTCTGGCAGCATATAGTAGAGGCCAGCCCTGTGGCCTTCATTTCTTCTGTTGTATGTCATTTCTTTATCTATTGGATTTTAACCTTGTGTGGGGTGGCTAGCCACAAAATACTACCAGTATTTTTTTTAAAAAAACCTAGCAGATAATAAATTTAAAATTCACCCCCACCATTAAAAAGGCACATATAAAACAGAGCCATACATCTTTGTAAGGGAATCAGCTTTCTCACCAAAAGACCCATCTCATTTATTTATTTGCTTATTTATTTAGCCTGCCAGGAGAAGAAGAGAGCTGATCCTTGACTTGTAGGGAGAAAAATAGGTCAGTTTTTAAAAAAAGCAACTTTGCACCAATAGCCCTTGTCCTTGTGGAATCTACATCATGATGTTGCACCAGCGGTGGGTTGCTCCCGGTTCGGCCTGGTAGCGGCAGCAGCGTGAGGCTCCGCCCACCCGCCCAGGACGCTTCTGCGCATGCGCGCACACGAACCGGTAGCGATGGGATTTAGAACCCACTACTGTGTTGCACCCATGTCCGAAGGGGTGGAGTTTGTGATGTGACAGAACAATGCTACTTTTCTCATTCTGTGGAAGTCCATGCTAAATAGGGACACCCCCCCCCCAAGCAGCCACTGAGAAGACCCCCTTTCCCATAGAGGTCATCTATTCTCTTCAATCTTGGCAACTTTAAGATATGTGGACTTCAACTCCCAGAATCCCCCAGCCGGCAACACCGATACAAAGTATTTTGGAGGGGGGTCCTATTTGTATCTACCCACTTTGGGCTATGGGAGAGTGTGGTTCTTTCAAACTGGTTTCTCCCCCTGTTCCAAGTTTGGAGGCTTGGGTTAGCCCAAACAGCAGCTAACTGGAGGAGGCAAGAAGAGAGGTTGTGTAATAAAGTGGAAGCGAAAGCAGGGTTAGGGTGAGGTTGCTTCTACCATCAGGGTTGGGTTCTAACTTACCTTGCTGCCGGTTCGCTTCCTCACGTGCCGCATGGGCGCGTGCGCCATGCGGATGCGTGCACGCGCATGCGCAGTGCTAAAAACCAAGCTTCTGCGCGTGCGCAGAGCAAAAAACAAGATGGCGGCACCTACAGCGCTGCCGAGAGAGCCAGTTCGGGGGCGTGTCCAGCTGGTCATCGCTGCCGGTTCGGCGAGTGGGAGAAATTCCCGCTACCGGTTCTATAGAGTCAGTCCGAACCGGCAGGAACCCACCTCTGTACCAAATGTTATGTGGTCTACTTTTGTATGTGGGTGTAATACTCTGTGAAACACTGCTAAACCAGAGTCTAAAACAAACCCCCAAATCATCTCTGGGTTGGTGCAATCTTTTATATGGTTGAAATCAAAGATGACAGTTCATCAAGCTTCTTTGGGATCTGAGAAGATGAAGAAAATATCCCTTCCCCCCCAAAAAAACCCAAAGCACTTCTGCATTATTGTCAAGAAAGCAACATGGATGGGATCACTTTTCATTCAATTGGTGTTCAAACAAGGATCTGAAACATCCAGGCTGGAATAACAGCTGTGAATCACCTCACCATCTCCTGCCCTTGAGTCACTACCTAAGCCACACTGCTCAACTCTCTTTCATTTTGCTGTGAAGGACAACTTCCCCTTGGACCTCACTCTCTCTCTCTCTCTCTCTCTCTTTTTCTCCTCCTCCTGGTGCAAATCTTCCATACCTTTAGATGCATACATAGAGATTACATTAGAGATGCAGAAATATCACTTTGGGCTTTATTGTAGCTGCCAGTCAGCCCACTGTCAGTTCTGCCTCTCTTGCATTGAGTTGGTATGTTGAAGCCTGTGAAGTAAGAGACTTGAAGCTCATGAAGTAAGAGACTCTCCCCCATCTCTTTGCAGGAACTGGTATTTTCTTTCCAACAACACATCAATCCCAGATGACAGACCCACATTCCCTGCCCTGATCATCTCACTGCAAGTAATAATGTGTCCAGGAGATGAACAGCAGCTGGAAGTTGCCAACACAACAGGCTGGTGCATGTCTTCCATCTCTCTTTCCTTTAGGGTTTCTAGACTTTTTAAAGGCAAAAATTCAGAGACAAGGAGCCACTGTGTCTGGCTGAGTCTGTGTGACACTGTTCAGAACCAAAATAAGGAGCATATTCTTCATTAACACTTCATGTCTTGCCCAAATTTGAGGAAGAACTCCAGAAACTATTAAAAGTGGAATGTGTGTCTTTACAGAATTGCAATGTTTACAGAGGACAAGCTCAGTCCTTGTGGCTTACACAGGTAGTCTTCAACTTACGACCACAGTTGAGCCCAAAATTTTGGTTGCTAAGCCAGGTAGTTGTTAAGTGAGTTTTGCTCCATTTTATGACCTTTCTTGCCACAGTTGTTAAGTGAATCACTGCAGTTGTTAAGTTAGTAATACAGTTGTTAAGTGAATCCGTTTCCCCATTGATTTTGCTTGTCAGAAGGTCACAAAAGGGGATCACAGGACCCCGGGATACTGCAACTGTCATAAATATGAGTTAGTTGCCAAGCGTCTGAATTTTATTCACCTGGCCATGGGGATGCTGCAACGGTCATAAGTGTGAAAAATGTTTGTAAGTCACTTTTTTCAGTGCCGTTGTAACTTCGAACGGTCACTAAACGAACTGTTGTAAGTCGAGGTCTACCTGTATTAGCTTCGGCTTCTGTTTTAATATAACGTCCAGAATACCTCCATGTTCTCACAGCACTGCGGAACCTCTATTTCTTAGCTAGCCTATTGAAAAAAAATTAAAACAGGACAGTATCTGGATGAACATGATGATTGTTATCCCAGATAATGCATGGCTTAAAATGGCCTCACTTAGGGTGGATGAGTCAAGGGGCAGAATTGAAAAGAAAAGAAGGATCCCGTCACAGAAGTCTGGAAAAGAGCCTCAACCGAACTCCAATGTCTTGCAAACATCAGTCTCAGCCATTAAACTAGATGTAGGATATATTGTCTACCTCCCAGGGCCAACCCCTTGAACAACTGGCATGGCCACCATATGGCAAGTGGGCTATGCCCCCCCCCCGCCTTCACCTCAGCCTGCGTGCTTCTCTGCTCTTCGTGCTTGTTTAATTATGGGAGCCATGTAAGGCGACTCCCCAAAAGGGTTATTCCTTCCTGTCTTTTATGGCTTTGGCTGAGAACGGCACGGCAGAAGAACCATAAAGCAGGCCAAGAAGTCATAAAACACTCTGTCTGCTCAGGGAAAGCGGCGGCCTGTCTCAGGCAGGTGTCCGGCTCACTTAGGAGCAGCCAGGCTGTGAGAGGATCCCATGGAAAGGAACTGGGCTCCACAATTAGCCCCAGCTAAAGATACGGCAAGGTAAAATTATTGCCGCAGAAATCTGCTTATGCGGGTACTCCTCGACTTATGACCATAGTTGAGCCGAGGATTTCCACTGCTAAGCAGTACAATTGTTAAATGAGTCACACCCAATTTTACGACCTTTCTTGCCATCCAATTGCTGCAGTTGTTAGCTGAATCGTGCCGTCGTTAAGTGAATCTGGCTTCTCCCATTGACTTTGCTTGTCAGAAGCCTGATGGGAAGGTCGCAAATAGCAATCCCATGACCCTGGGACACTGCAATTGTCATAAATACATGCCCGTTGCCAAGCGCCTGAATTTTGATCGTGCGATTCTGGGAATACTGCGAAGGTTGTAAGTGTGAGGACAGTTGTAAATCACTTTTTTCAGTAACTTTGAACAGTCACTAAACAAATAGTCGTACGCCGAGGACTACCTGTGTTGCCCCAAGTCAAGAGAACCCTATTGTCAGGCCTGGAAGCCATCTTGGACATTGGATCTTCAGGCCTGCCACATTTAGTGCTGTGGGAAACTGGGAGCGGGGATTGTAGGAGCTGGGGAGATATATAGTCAAAATAACATTCCTTTCTCTGAGAGTCAAGGTCACTCTGCCCTGCACCTGGAGGGGTGTGCCTGGGAGGTATCTCCAGTTGGGACGGTGCATGGATTGGACCATGTGATGGACATGTGGGTGCTGGGGCAGGGACTTGAACTTTCTTTTGGGTGTGGAAAACCGGAAGCTTTCAGATACGGGTTTTCCCAAATGTGCCAATATGACATCTCCAATAAAATGGAACTTTGAGGAAACTCAAGCCTCGGAGTTTTCTTTCGTTGGGGGTGTTACTTGGAACCCTGACACCTACGGTATATTTAGACTTATGGATATGTAAAAAAACAGTGGAATAATACCTTGGTTAAAAGATGCACATGGAAACTGCTCCTGAATGTCGTGCTTGGTGTGGAAAAGAACGTAACTTTGACTTTGTGTTTTAGAGATTAGATTGATCGATCTTTATAGAAATGATTTGTTCATATTACTATGGAAAAACAAAAAGCTGTGATTTGATGCTAATGTCTTATTCTACTGCAACAGAGAGAGTCGGAAGTCAATGCTTCTTTTTCTTTTCTTTTCCCTTGGCTTTCCTCACTTCTCTTTTCCCTTTCCCCTCCCCCCTCACTGCTCCTTTATTTACTTTTGTATTTTCTATTTTATAATACTTTATAACTTAATAAAAAATGTTTTTTTAAAAAAAGATGCTTGCCGGTGGCTATTGAAAGATATTCTACTGGTTTTTAAGTGGAGCATAGGTAGTGCAATAGACTTCATATGGGCAGGGAAAGAAAACGTGTGTATCACTATAAATTGAGAGCCAGTCTGATGTGGTGGTTAAAGCAGCGGTGAAATCTACTTACCTTCCCTACCGGTTTGGAAGCGCTCGTGCGCATGCGCTTTTTGAACCGCGCTCCACTCGTGCACGGGCTTTTTCACCGTCTCTGCATGCGCAGAATGCTTTGTGCATGCGCAGAGGGTAAAAAAACAAGAAAATGGCGACGTCCGGGCGGGTGGGCAGAGCCTCTTGTGGCCGTCGCTACCGGTTCTCTGAACCACCGGTGGGCGCCACTACCGGTACGCCCGTACCGGGCCGAACCGGTAGCATTTCACCCCTGGGTTAAAGGCATCAGGCTAGAAATCAGGAAACTGAGAGTCTCAGTTCTGCCTTAGGCATGGAAGCCAGCTGGGCGACTTGGGGCCGGTCATTATCTCTCCACCCTAGGAAGGAGGCAATGGCATATACCACTCCCAGACAATTTTGCTTAAAATAAAATCCTGTAGGGATTTGTCCAAGCAGTCAGTCCAGGCTGAATCACACATATATTTAAAAAAAAAAAACCCAAAAAAACCCACGGTAAATTACAGTGACTCTAGGTTTCAAAAAAATATGTCATTTGGCTTTCTGATGAAATAATTTAGTACATCTGTCCAGGCATCTTTCTAGGTTTCAGAAATCTTTAGTGAAAACACATGACTTCAAAAAGAAGGCATTCTTCAATGTTGTCTGGCTTAAAAGTCACATTTTCTTCTATGGAAGCAGGGAGAAAGTCATCGGGGTCCTTTTCTACCATACTACGCTGCCAGTGCGATGGTGATTTCAGCCAATCTGTCCCACCGATACAGTGCCCAATGTTGCTTTGGGGCACGGTGTCAAACTCACGGCATCACATTGCCATCATGTGACGTATTGCAACATTTGTCCCCTTCATGGAGCTGAGGTGGGTGTGGCCTGCGCGTGACGCATCCAGCCCACGGGCCGCCAGTTTGATACCCCTGCTTTGGGGGATGCACCTGATGGCCACACCCACCATTTATTTGCTTGATGGATAAAGGGATTCTCTCTGCTTGATCATGCAGAGGTGTCTGGTGTCCCACCATAAGAAGACACGGCAACCTTGTATGGAGGATTCTCTCTGTGGATATCATTACACCTGCAAAGCCTTTCGCCCAAACTTAATTGGGGAGGGGGATAGTCCATTTAGTCATGAAGCTTCCAAAGCCTGTTTTTCGAAAGACTGAGTTACCTAACCACTTCCTTCAAGACTGATGCAATCCATCATGTTGTAGCTGTTTGACATCTGCGGCTGATTTCCACATATTCAGCTAATTTTTCACTGTGATTTTAATGTGCTGTCAACCCATTTGGTAAACTCGGTGCAGATGTTTTAGTTTTGGTTTAGCACAATGTTTGAACCTAACCCAATTGTGACTTGCTCAACAATTCATAATTGAGCAAAGGCACCAGTGAAACTATTGCTTAAATTTTTTAAAAAAGCACTGCTATCCAGGTTCCTTAGCCTGATTATTAAAGTATATAAAGCCAAGGTTACCTCCGTGCTCTTATACAGAACTCATGTTTGAGCCTTAACAGATATATCATTACTAGAACAAAATCACAGCATTTGAGAAGTAACTTGGGTGTGAATAAAAAGACTACAGCTGCTACAGTCACAACTGAATTGGGGATGTGCACAATTTGTTATTTGCCTAATATTGAGACATATGTTGGTGCAAAATGAATGCTATGGAAACTGACAGAAAGCCAAAAATGTTAGAACAGACAAAATTTCAATTGAAGACCTCTTAGATTGTACAACTGACAAAATTATATTAGGAGCTGTGGTCTCCCTGTCTCTTGTACAATTGGAGAACAAGCTACAAAGTTCACTGCACAAAGAATCTTGAATGTAGAAGCACCGAAAAGATATAGCCATCCTTAATAAAGTTGGCAGATTGAAATGGATGAGCCACTATAAATGGACCTTCCAAATTGCCAAGTATTTAAATATCTTATTTGCTCAAGCAAGTAGTTGGACACGACGTTTAAGTATTGAAGATTGAACCAAGTCCCTTCAACTGAATGCACTTGTATTTGCAGAACTCCAGAGAGAGAAGTTATAATACATATATTATTTGAATGTCAGAGAGAGAAAGAACAGTATCTTGGACCACACATTGAACAAATGACCTATTGGGATCCTTATGTTAAAACAACATATTTCATGTACAGTCAGAACTTTAAAAAAATGACATATAATATAGCCCTTTATTTGAATAAAACAGTTCAAATGAGGTCCACATATGTGGATCTGACTGGGATAAATTGTGGGGCTGATATAGAGATATGGTTTGCATTCTTTATTCTTATTCTTTCTTAAAAAATGTTTCTTTTATTCTATTTTGATATACGATCTTATTAATGTTCTGTGTTTTGTATTCTGTATTTTGATATGGCCTAATGGCTAATCAACAATAAACTTTTGTCCTATCGGTAACAATCCATAGTGGAAACATGAGAGCAAGGACTGCATGTCACTTTTGAGAAGAACAGCAGCAATGAAGAATAGACAAATGATTTAAAATGAGTGGGTTTCTGGATGGATTTCCCTTAGTCTGAATAAGAGAGGTTCCTTTAAGCACCTTATACAGGTAATTCTCGCCTTCTGACCGTAACTGAGTCCACAATTTTGGTCATAATTCATGATGGTCATAAAGTGGGTCACCACGTGACCAGATCTGATTTTATGACATTTTTTGTGGTGTTCATGAAGTGAACACTGTGGTCATTAAGTGAAACCATTATTTGCTATGGGGTGGTTTCTGTGAGAAACCAGAAATAAAAGCGGATTTTCGGCAAAAATGTCATAAATTGCAGTCACGTGATTGCAGGGCACTGCAAAGAGCCATAATTGTGGGTGAGCATGCCCATACAAAAGGGGTGAAGCTTGTGATGCCATGCTACAAGGTTGCTTTTATCCTTCCGATGAAAGCGACAAGCTCCTACAGATACCAGTGTCTGTGCAGCAATTCAGAAATGGCTCCAGACCTCAATAGCATCCTGCCCCATACATACAAACATTTCACCAATCCTTTATAGGGGAAAATGACAGAGATGCTAGAAAATCCTTGTCATAACTTTAATCTGTCCTGCAATCTCTTGCTAGAGGCCCAGAGTTGGTTTGTTCCTTTGGTTGGTGCCTGGTTCCACGCCAGGGGTGGGTTCTAACTTACCTCACTGCTGGTTCGCTTCCTCCCGCGCTGCATGGCCGCGCCTCGTGGGCACGCGCATGCGCAGTGCTGAAAAATCCGAAAAAAATTCCCCCCAAAAAAAGCCAAAAAACAAGATGGAGATGCATGCGCAGTGCCAGAAACTCGGCTTCTGCACATGCGCAGAAGAAAAAAACCCAGGAAAAAAATTAAAAAAAATAAAATTTAAAAAATTTAAAAAAAAATTCCAAAAAAAAGATGGCAGCGCCCACAGACCGGCACCGGCAGAACCGGTTCCATGATGTCACCGTGACGTCACCAGTGGGTCGCTACCGGTTCGGGCGAACCGGTCCGAACCGGGAGGAACCCACCTCTGTTCCACGCCTAAACCATAGCCTTTTCTCAATCCCTACTTGGAGTGATTACTGAAACCACAACATACCATGGTGAGCCTCACAGCAAAAAATTATTTCACATTAGAAGTTTTCTATGGGACCTACTGGGTTTATTTTCCACTTGCTTCAATGTACAAAGTAGTTAATGTCCAAAATCATGGGACAAGCTTCCTTTGAGAGCATTTATCTCTTCTCTAGTGAAAGTCTGACAATAAGGATCAAGATTTATTTATCCTTAAATAAATAAAGAAATAATATATAATGTAAGAATTAGTGAGCTTTGATACTACATACCAATTTCTAAGTCTCAACCTAATTCTACACCAATATAGGCGTAGTCTCACCCATTTCAGAGCAATTGGGAAAGTTAAGATGTTACATTTTTTTTGTATTGGCTTCTCTCTGTGTTAGATGCACATGTTCTATACATATTTTTTTCTGGGAGACGACTTCAAAAGTTCCTTGCAAGGTCTTCACCAAGGGGGTAATAGTGGAAAATACCTACTTCAGAAGGTTTTGCCCAAAACTGTTTCAGAGGGCTTAGCTCACTGAGTTTTTGGGTTGAGTTGAAACTCCCTATTCAGCTACCATATGTCTCTAGCTAAGAGATCTGCCCTGTTGGTTTTCAGGTAGGGCCATGAATGCTGAGAGAAATACACAAGGTCACAATCTTTCCAGCAACTTATATTAGCATTCCTTTTCTTAGCAAGCTAGCATTTAGTGACGGTCGGTGCAATTGTCTTTTTAATGATCTCTTGCCATTGGCACGGACCAAGGGTGGCAGCCTGCAAAATATCTAGACCAGTGTCTTTCAACCTCAGCAACTTTAAGATGAGTGGACTTCAACTCCCAGAATCCCCCAAGCATTGTGCTGTCAAAACAAATGGTCTCCCCAAAATACCTCTAAGCTGGGGGGAAATCTGTTCATAAATTTTATGGCCTTAAGAAATTATTAGCTAATCAGTGAAATCTTAAAAACCTGCATCTATTCGATTTGGGTGTAGCATGAAAAATGTAATCAAGTGCACCATTTTCTAGAGATGTGGGGAGAAAAATGAATGAAGAACATTAGATTTTAAACCAAGAGTTTCAAAAGAGGCCTCCGTTTTACCAAAAAGCTGGTCAAGGAAGGCCAAGAGTATAATCGTGTGATCTCTGCAGAGGTGGTATTAAGTCTGTTCGGACCAGTTCACCCGAACCAGTAGCGGAAATCACGGGTGGGCCCGCCCCCTGCCCCCACGCGGGCCCGCCCACCCACCCCAGCTCTATGCCATCCTATTTGGGCATGTTTTTGAGGCCGGGCGCATGCGCGGAAGGCACGCACGTGAGTAAAGCGCATGCATGGGAGGCTGTGCACATGTGCGGAGGTGGTGCGTGCAAGTGAAGCGAGCGCTCGTGCGCTCACATTTGCGAACCGGTAGGGAAGGTAAGTGAAAACCATCCCTGGATCTCTGTGATCGCATCCTAAGGTTATAAGATATTGCATATTTCTTTCTCCGTCCACACAGATGAAGCTCTTCTCTTCCCTGTAGGTCCTCTGGATTCCTCCAAGTGAGAGTCACCCCAAGAGAACCCAAGAAGACATCTCCCATCCCAGAACAAGTCCTGGGTGTCACAGGTCAGGAAGTTAGGATAAGATTTTGACTTTTCATAACTGCACACAGATCTGTCTAGAAAGTCAAAGTTTCACCCCAATCTCCTAGCTTTGGCTACAGTGAGACGTAATTATTTTACTTATGTATTAATCAAATTGTAATCTAATTAGCCCCATGGGCTGTATACATTCTTCTCAGAACCTATTAGGAGAAAAAAATTTGATTGGTCAAAATCTTTGCCTTGGCTTTTATCAAAAAGAATAATGTGTTGCTTTCCACGTAAAGTTAAAGTTTCTGCAGCAGTGAGGTTTGAATATCTCTGTTTTCCAAGCATTTCTTGATGGTTACTAGCAGGTAGTCAGAAACCCAAACCCCAAACCCAAAAAACTTTAACCTTAGACTGTCTACTGTCGACCTCACCCCATTCCTAAGAGGTCTGTAAGGGGCGTGCATAAGCGCACCAGCGTGCCTACCGTCCCTGTCCTACTGTCCTGTTGTCCTCATCTATCTGTATTCACTTTGATTATGTTTATGTTTATACCTATACCTGCTATCTTGTACATGTTTGACAAACAAATAAAATAAAATGAATAAATCTCTTCACCAGCTTAAATAACTGAGCATCATCCAGCTTTTATTACTCAGCAGTAGCCTGAGCTACTTGGGATAATGGTCCAAAGTGCCACCTAGTGGAGATGGTTGAAATTTCACATTGCATTTAAAAAGGCAGGGTGGTTGTTTTTTTTCCCCCCTGTTCTGTTCAATTGTATCGGATTCTCGGAGACCGCCTGGACAATTCCCTTCCATTTTCTTAGCAAGGTTTTTCAGAAGTGGTTTGCCATTGCCTCCTTCCTAGGACTGAGAGAAAACAACTGGCCCAAGGTCACCCAGCTGAAAAAGAGAACTTCATCTACAAGTGCCCAGTGACAGTCCTTTCTTTAAGGTCACAGAATATTGCCAAAGTCATATAAAACAAAAGGGAGGTTTAAATTACAGCAGTGTTGATTTTTTTAAAAAATGCAATTCATTCATTCATGCTTTAGGTTTTTAAGGCCCTCCAACTCATTCCCATCTCTGGGAGGCATGCAGAATTGTTTTGGTGCTCATGTCTCCATCTCTTGGTGGGACTTCTCATTTAAAAGCCTAGGCAGGGCCAGGCCTACCAGTCAGAAGAATGAACTGTATGCCTCAGGCAGAAATGATGCAAGGTGGCAGTTAGAGAAGGGGGGTTGTCTGTCTCATAGCTACTGCCAAGCCCCTCAACTAAATTAGGAGCCTAATTCCTCCTGATGCAATATTGTCCCACTGCCAGAGCTGAAGAAAGCCACTCCCTTCAATCATTCGTCTTTAGTACATGAATACAAAGCAGGGGTGAAATCCAGCAGGTTCTGACAGGTTCTGGAG
>QLTV01002579.1:237012-253095 GCA_003457575.1 Thermophis baileyi
GTTACAAAGGCACCATCTTGAGTTTTTTTTTCCCCCCCTCAGGATGCCAGTGCAACCACTTTTGCATCTCCCGTTTTCCCCTTGCTTTATATAATTTTGGCAGTTGTCCATGGCTATGCTCACAGTTGACTACAGAATTGAATGTTTGTGTTCTGCTTGGGGAAAGAATTCTGTTGTTTTTTTTTTATGAGTCTGAACTGAGGCAGAATTTTTGAGGTTTTGTAGCAGCATAAAAATGCCAAAAATGTCCAGAATGCAATGAGTATATTGTTATCCCCAGAAGCTCAGGAAATTATACGCTTCTACTCTAAATTAGAAAAGGCAACCTCTGGACTTTTGCATGTGGATCTCCAACTCCCACCAACACTAACCAACACGGTGAGGGGAGCTCCGTATCTGTGTGCGTATGCACAGACACTTACCAGACTATTTAATAAGTGTGTCCAATGGTCTGATATGCCAATGTGTGGTGCACCAAGCACAAATGAGAATCTACTTCCAAGTCAGCTTTCTTCAGCTTGCTGTTCTCCAGATATGCTCATTTGCTACTTCTGTAATTCTCAGGTGATAGGGCAATTTTGCTGTGAACTATAGGTCTTGTAGCTCAAGACATCCAGAGGGTGCCAAGCATGGTTACTCTTAGACACCGGGGAAAGAAGTCTTTATTTAATACTTTTTAATGGTAATTTAAAAATCTGTTCACGTCAATCTAAGAAAATACGTTTGAAAGAGCACCAGGATTTTAAGCTTTTAAACCTTCTAATGTCTTCTATGTTTCCTAAGCTTCCAGCTCCAGTATTTTGGTTTCTGTCCAGCTGTTAGAAATGAGACCCAATTTACAATGGGCTCCAGTGCCTATTTACTCAAATATCTGTCCAAAGGGATTTATTTCCAAAGCCACTGTGTGTAGGTTTGGAACATTACTATTATAAGTTTTTTTTTTAAATGTAATTAACTTTCAAGTCTTAACTTATGCCACTGCCTTAATTAGGTAATTCCATCGTAATTGTTTTACTTGAAACTCTGTTGTAGTTGGCTGAATGTTGTAATAGCTGAAAAATGAGGTAGGTTTTTTGGTTGTTTTTTTCAAACAGATTCCAAAAATGCCAGAGCATAATCTTTGGCAATTTACACAGGATAGGATTTCCAGAATCAGGGAAAAGTGAACGGCCACAAGTTCTCCTTTTATTGTTATGTATACACAAGAATTTCTTAACTGATCTTAGAGGATATCACAAAGGAAATGAACGTCAAGTAGGCCCCCAAAGCTGGTGGACTTTCATACTGTATATCCACTAAAAACTGCCTTTTTCAACAGGCCTTGCAGGAAGATCAAGCGGTGGTAGAGAATATATTCATTATTCATCCAATGTGTCCCATTTATTCTTCTGCCGTGTGTTATTTTTAGTTGTTATTTTACCTGGATGTTTTAATCTTACTGTGTAAGCTGCATTTGTGTTTGACGCTGCTTATAACTGATAAATATATCAATAACTGACCATTGTTTGAAAGGCCACAAAGAGAATGGAGGCTTTGGACAGCACTGGGGAATCAAATCATCATCATCATCATCATCATCATCATCATCATCATCATTTCTCCACTTGACAGGAACCAGTGAAGAAGAGACAAAATTGATCATGGATCTCTCCATCCCAGCTTCATTCTAGGTTTGGGCAGAAAACTGCAACTCACAGCAAACGAGCCAAAAATTATTCTGGTGAATTTGGCATACCTTTTCTTCAATAATTATTTGCTATTCTACCAGAGGCTTTTTTAAAAAACTTTTAAATGTTTCTGCCCTTTGTATCGTTAGACATACAAGAAATGCTTTGGGCAATACTAGTTCCTTTAAGGAAAGATTATGGGTATTCTTGGACCGTGCTTATAATATAGGAATATTTTCCAATATAATCAAAAATGGGCCTGTGTGCATGTCAGAAAGAAAGATAATTGCACTTTTGTTGATGTAGAGAAATCATGTGATAACGTGAATATGGGCAGGATTTGCACAAATACTGAAGGTTGGTGCCTGAATGCGATTAAGATCAGTGTATGTTCTAGGCAGAAATAAATAGAAGGCATACAAATGGTTCAGCATGGATTAGGAAGCGAGCAAGAATATGTTATGCTTCCTTGTTTGTTTACTGTATTTATTGACAAATATATAAGGAATTATCGTGGTGATGTCAGAGAAATTTTTGGTTGGGGACATGAATCTATGCGAACTTTTAAATGCAGATGATGTTGTATTTGCTACCTGAGAAATGAATGAGCAATTTTCCAGACATATAAATGTTGCTAGAAATGTATGTCATCTATTGTGAAGAACGTTGTTGAAAGAAGCAAAAACGGCAGTGAATAAGAGTATGCTGTTACACATTTTGTTACATGGAAGTGAGAGTTGCATAGGCCAAGAAATCTATAAAACTAAGACAGATTCAATGGGAATGGGGTACTTAAAATAAAAAGAGATATGGTCAAGAACGAGTGGAAGTTAAATTAATGTAGATTCAATTAAATAGCGAGTGACCAGTTGGAAATAAAGACATTGAGAAGGGGCACCCTGTGGATAGAATGAATGAGAATCAAATGGCAAAGAGTGAATGGATTGAGAAGGGGAAGACCAAGTAAGCTGAGGCTGGATGGAAGTAATGAGCCTGAAAAAAAAGGGAAGTGAGAAGTTTGAAGAACTGAAGGCAGTAGATGAATCATGGAGGAGATAAGAAGCAAGAGTGGTTTCTTAAAAAAAAAAAAAAAGGAAAGGAAAAATGGAAAGATATAGTGAATGGTTTGGTATAAACCAGTCTTAGGTGTGTTCGTTTTATTGTTCTTATCTCTTTGCCTTACTTCTTTTCACTTCTTTTTTGCTGTAACAGGTTTCCTTGACTTTGCAGCACCCCCATGTTCTTGAACGTTGCAAATATAAAACAGGTCATCTCATCAAGGTGCAGTGAAGACAAGAGTTGCCATATATCAAGGCATTTTGGGTCACTTCTGAGACCTGCCTTGCCAGCACATCCAGCAGCTAAAAGCCTCTTCCAGTGAGTTACAGGGGCCACTAGGAAATCCTTCTGCAAAGCACACGTCCAGGGGGCTGAACCTCTGTCAGCCACTGGACATGCTGGTGGCCTCAGAAACAATGCAAACTGAAGTTACGTGGCATTCCTCTTTACCGATACTGTAAGGAGCTGTGACACTTTACAAATCACTTTTTAAAAGACGCTTTGCTGGAAGCAATGTCAAAAGCAAAGCAGCCCTTCAAAGCTTTGCAGTTCCGCAAGGCACGCATTAAAGATGCACAATGAGTCAAATTGAAACGGCCTAAAAATCTGCATGGATAAATAGCAATAGAACTTAGACTTATATACCGCTTCACAGTGCTTTACAGCCCTCTCTAAGCGGTTTACAGAGTCATCATATTGCCCCCCAACAATCTGGGTCCTCATTTTACCCACCTCGGAAGGATGGAAGGCCGAGTCAACCTTGAGCCTGGTGAGATTTGAACCGCCGAACTGCTGTCAGCCGGCAGTCAGCAGAAGTAGCCTGCAGTACTGCACTCTAACCACTGCGCCACCGCGGCTCTAAATACCGAAGGTCTAAGGCCCACCTTGGCTGTGGCCATCTGAGAGCTCCAGAAATCCTTAGGAAATTCTAATGCTTAATATAGCAGAAAGAGGAAATTATTTAATACACAAAGGGATAACAATCACATTATAAGTAGTCCTCGACGTATGACCACAATTGAACCCAAAATTTCCATTGCTAAGCAAGACAGTTGTTCAGTGAGTTTTGCCTCCCCGTTTTATAACCTTTCTTGCCACGGCTGTTATGTGAATCTCTGCAGTTGTTAAGTTAGTAACACGGTTGTTAAGTGAACCTGGCTTCCCTTTTGACTTTGCTTGTCAGGTCTCAAAAGCGGATCACATGACCCCAGGATACTGCAACCATCATAAATACATGCCAGTTGCCAAGTTGTCTGAAATTTGCTCACGTGACCATGGGGATGCTGCAACTGTCGTGTGAAAAATGATCGTTAAGTCACTTTTTTCCCCAGTGCCTTTGTACCTTCAAACGGTTACTAAATGAATGGTTGTAAGTCGAGGACTACCTGCTGTGACATTTAACAGGAATTTTTGTCCTATCCATTATTTGGGGGATTTTGCCTCTCTCCCAACATGGCATTCAAAAGCCAGATGCAGTTCTTACTCAGAACAAGATATGGATTGAGTGGCCAAAGGCAGAATTTGCCTTTCACATAAAAGACAGGTTATCCTTTATCTCCAGCCCCTCTCCAAGCATGTGGTGTGTGCCTGATAGTTAGTGGACAACCAGCCATTAATCCTAATCTAACTTAGCATCTTCTGGATGTGAGTGCTCATGAAGACAATGTCTTCCTTCAACAGTGAAACGAATGCCCAGATGAGCAAATACAATCTCCTTGCATGAAGTTAGGAAGCAGCTTTAGTTACCGTATTTTTCGGAGTATAAGACTCACTTCCCCCCCCCCAAAGAGGGTGGAAATGTTGGTACGTCTTATACACCGAATACAGCCATTTTTGGCCTCCAAAAACACCGCCCCGCGCGTCCCGTTTTTGTGAAAAACGGGACGTGAAAAACGCCCTGTTTTGCAAAAAACAGGGCGTGCAGGGTTTGGGAGGCCTGTAGAGTGCTCCTGGGGGCTGGGGAGAGCAAAAACGAGCGAAAAATGAGCCTGTTTTTTGCAAAAAAAAAAAAAAACGGGGCGTGCAGAGGGTTTGGGAGGCCTGTCCCAAAAACAGGCTCATTTTTGCAAAAAACAGGCTCATTTTTCTTGGGGCTTGGGAGGGCAAAAATGAGCAAAAAACAGGCTGTTTTCTGCAAAAAAACAGGGCGTGCAGAGGGTTTGGGAGGCCTGTAGAGTGATTCTGGGGGCTGGGGAGGGCAAAAACTTATTTTTTTCGTTTACCTCTTCAAAATCTTGGTGCATCTTATACTCCGGTGCATCTTATATTCCGGTGCATCTTATAGTCAGAAAAATACGATAATTGGTTGTTTTTACTTCAAAACTATATACTTGCATTCAGAGGATCTTGGACTTCCTGGGCCTTCTCTCCACCTGTTACCTTTTCATTTTTTTTTCTTTTTACGATCCTGTAATCCCTTGATTTGGGGTGGAGTAAGGGCGACTGAATGTAACTAAGCATTTACTGGCCGGATGCCCTTCCTGATGCCTACATGAAGTTCGCAGCAAATATTTTCTTTGTGCCCTGATAAACATCTGTCACTGCCTAGGATTGAACTCTCAACCTTCCTAGTGGGAGGCGAGCGTCTTCACCTCTAGACCACTGCTACCTTTTCAATGATTCTTTTTGTCAATTGATTCTTGACAAATGTATCCTTTCTTTTATGTACACTGAGAGCATATGCACCAAAGACAAATTCCTTGTGCGTCCAATCACACTTGGCCAATAAAGAATTCTATTCTGTTCTGTTCTGTTCTGTTCTGTTCTGTTCTATTCATTCCTATTCCTATTCCTATTCCCATTCCCATTCCCATTCCCATTCCCATTCCATTCCATTCTATTCTATTATTCTATTCTGGTACCAAACCAGAAATTTTCTGGTACGAGGCATCTATACTCCACGCCTCCTTTGGCCTACTGCACATTTTTGTTTCCTTGGTTCGGCAGAGACCATGCACTGCAAGAAACCACTCAGTCTTGTGGCTTCTATCCTTGGTCGCTAATGGTATTCCTCAGCTGCTTTGCAGAAAAAGCTGACAAGAAAATCTTGTCGACTGCTTCTTGTTGCCATTACAACTTTCCTTGAGAGCCTTCTTGTGCTGGACAGTGCAGAATTTGTCTTTAAAAGTTGGCCTAACTGTGGCCGTGGTTAGCACAGCCACCTGGAGCAGAACAGGAGGGGAAAGATGTAAAGCTGGTACAAACCACATTCCTTCTCTGGTCAAAGTACTACGGTAGGAGTCGCAGACAGTCCAGCCCATTCCTAGGCAGCTGCAGAGTGAGCTAGCAGGTGTCCCTCCCTTTCACAGTTCACTCTCAAGAGCCCAATCATTCATCGGAGCCAGAGAAGTGTCTGGAAGGCTCCCACCCCTCAGCGATCTTTTCCCTTGGCAAGTCCTGGCAGAGAGGGAGCACTCCACATTGCCCTGCCTGCAGTCACATTCGCTGCTTAGGCCACCGTGACCTGGAGTATCTGTTCTTCCCTGACTCAACAATGAACTCTGTTCATGTTTTAGGCCTCAGGCTTTTTCTTCCAAGAGGCAGATGGGGCAATTGATCACCAACACCGCACAATCATTATTCTGTTCTTTTGTCTTGGGACTCTGCAGAGCTGGGAATTAACAAAAGGTGAGCTGTAACGCGCAGCAGAGTGAAAGTGTTTAGAAATAAATTTAACCTTGGGGGAGGAGGATCTAGATCAGGGGTGACAAACTCACGTCGTCACGGCGGTGTCACGTGCCGTATCGGGACTTCCCCCCCTTCGCTAAACCGGGCGTGGGCGTGGCCAGCACGTGACACATACGGGCCACAGGCCAGGAGTTTGACAGCCCTGATCTAGATGTACTTGCGTTTCCATCCCAAAATTGCCAAAATTCGCCACATTTCTTCTCTGCTCAATGTACTAGGAGTCGCAGACTCCTAGCGTGTGTTCAGGGCAATAAACAAGATTTCATATATTTGCATCGAATGCAAATCGTTTTTCAGAATAACTATAAATCAAATGAGTAAGAGTCAGATTACACGATGCCAAGACAGAACCACCCACTTCCCATAGGTATGCAGCGAAAACTCAAGGCATCCTTGCAAAGATTTTTTTTTTAAAAAAAAGATGAAAAGGTAGAAAAGGCTATACTTATAGAATATCCCATTTCTAACTGACATGACATTTTATTTATTTCTATCCTTTTATTATTTCTACAAATAAGGCGGCAAACATATTCAACACAGCTTCCTCCTTCTATTTTCCCCACAACAACCCTGTGAGGTGGTTTGCAGGGGAGAATTCTCGGAGTAATTACATTTTCAGTTTGGGTTGTCAATAATCTGTTTTGACAAAGCAATTTTGTGTAGCCTCTCCCTGCAGTAACTCTGTACAATGGGATTGCATGAAGGTCCTTGCCTGCCATTGAGCTCACCCCCTTCAGAGGGCAAACCTGTGGCCTTTGTGGTGTTGCTGCACTATCATTCCCAGATTCCAAGCAAATAGTGAAAGTGAAAAAGTGAGCTGAGATTTAGCAGCATCTGGAACACCAAAGAAGCTTCCTCACCCCTATTCTAGTTAAGCACCTCCATTAGAAGTTTCAGAAACAGAATTACTCCTTGTCTGAAATGTTCTGGGAAGAAACAATGTCTGGGCTGCTTTGCCCCCAACAGGGAAAGACCAAATTCTATTGTTATTCATCAAATGACTAATACAGGTAGTCCTCGAGTTACGACCACAACTGAGGCTAAAATTTCTGTTGCTAAGTGAGACACTTGTTAAGTGAGTTTTGCCCCATTTTACGACCTTTCTTGCAACCATTGTTAAGTGAATCATTGCAGTTGTTAAGTTAGTAACTCAGTTGTTAAGTGAGTCTGGCTTCCCCGTTGACTTTGCTTGTCAGAAGGTCCAAAAGAGGATCACATGACACAGCGAAGGTCATAAATATGAACCAGTTGCCAAGCATCTGAATTTTGATCATGTGACCATGGGGATGCTACAATGGTCATAAGTGTGAACAACTGTCATAAGTCACTTTTTTCAGTGCTGTTGTAACTTTGAACAGTCACTAAATGAACTGTTGTAAGTCAAGGACTACCTGTGGTGTTAACCCACCACCACACAGAGTTCGCCTTGGACCCCTCTAAATCTGCCCTTTAACAGCATCCTCCCTTTCTAACCACCAAACAAGGCGGCTTTGCAGAGAATTCCTAACCACGTTTGGAACAAGCCTGTGACCGATTAAGAGAGTCTGCGGAGAAAACATACATCGCATTGTGCTCACTGGAAAACAAATGAAAAACCCTTCAGTCTCCGTTCAGTCTCCCCATTCTTCGTCCTTAGGTGTCTTTCTGCTTGAAAGAAAAATGCATCTTATTTCCCCACCCCACGAAATGTTTCGCAGCAATTGCCACCCGTCCGATTTAAGAACTTAAAAATTAAGGAAAGCAATGCTCATGCGCAGACACGCCCACGCCTGCAAGCCCAGGTGACTCTTCCGGCTTTGCCTTGTAGCAACATTCCTTTTCCCGTCCCATTTAGGTTTTCTTCCACGCCAGGCATTTGCTGCCCCCTGCTGGTCCAATCCTAGGAACAGCAGGCAGGACGGCGGTCGCTTGCGCGCTCGCTCTCTCTATATAAAACCACAACCTGGTTGTGCAAGGGAGGCAAAGGATGTCCCTCTCGAGGGGCGGGCGAGAAAGTGGGTAACTATCAAGCGGGAAGGGAGGGGAGGGGGAGGAAAGCAGTGGTCACGTGACCAGCCGGCTGCATTGCACTGTAGACACCAAGATACATTTTATCTGTCCCGGAAAATACGAGATTGGAATGAATTGCTTAGGCGGAGCTTTTGATTCCCATGCAGCCTGAATTTTCGGGGGGAAAGCTCCGCACACATCGGCGGAAAGGCCGAGATCGCTCCTCCCGTCCGGCTTCGCTCCCGATCCGCAAACAGTGGTTTAGCATCTCCCTTCCATTATGGTTTATGGAACTATAAAAATCTAAGCGGCTCCCATTAGACCGTTCTTGGCTCTAACTACATCAAGGGAGCGGGTGCAAAAAAAAAAAAAAAAAAGGGGAACAACCCCCCCTCCCACAAAAAAAGCATTCAGCAAAAACAAGGGAGAGGGGAAAAAAAAAAAAAAAAAAAAGCGGATCACGCCTGCCTAAAGTCAAATCTACTTTAGGGTAGATCATCTGTTGAGATGGGGAAGAGGGGGAGCATCCAGCTGTGCCACAAATAAGGCTCATCTTTACAGTCTGCGATTTTTTGGAAAGGGAAAGGGGGGGACATTACAAAAATAATAATAATTGGGTCCTTAAAGTGCATTCAAACTACTGTAAGCGGTTAATGTATAACCAAGGAAACAAAAGATTTTGTAGGGGGTCCAGATGGTGGTGGGGAACTTTCCCATGCTTTCCCATCACTTCTTCCATCTTTGTGTTAAATTTACAGCAGGAAGGAGAAGGGGTACTTTTTAATAGGCTGGGCTCTATACCCACTGTCCATCAGGAAGTGCCTTAACCAAGCAACTTAACAAACAAACACTTTACGTTGTGTGCAGTGGGTTTTCCAAGTAAGTGGTGCAAGCTTAAGGTAACTGCACCAGGGCTGGGTTCCCACAATAAGTCATAATATTCTTTGGCTGAATGAGAAGTACTTGGTGTTTGTTTAGAAAACCATGACTAAACAAAGTATTATGTTAAGCCACAGAGTACTTGGTTCAATGTTTGTTTAAAAAAACTTTGGTAGAAAAGAGGATATAAGTAGTCTTCAACTTGCAACCACAACTGGAACTAGAATTTCCATTGCTAAGCAAGGTGAGTTGTGGCCAATTTTACAAACATCTTTGCCATGGCTGTTAAGCAAGTCACTGCAGTTGTTAAGTGAATCTGGCTTCCCCCATTGCTTCTCAGAAGCCAGTTGGGAAGGTCACAGTGACCCTGAGACACTGCAGCTATTGTAAATATATATTGGTTGCCAAGCGCCCAGATTTTCATCATGTGACTAGGGGGATGCTGTGACAGTCATAAGTGTGAGAATGGTTGTAAGTAAGTCCCTTTGTTGTAACTTATGTTCGCTCAATGAATTGTTGTAAGTCAAGGACTACCTGTAATATCGTAAAGCAAAGGGGGATTGGGTGAGTGGTGTAGTTTCCCCCATCTGCATAGTGGTTTGATCAAAATAGAGCCCTCCCATGCTACAGCGGTGTCACAAAAATCACAAGGTCAGTTGTATGTCATTTAGCACAGGGGTCCCCAACCCCTGGGCCACCACCCACTACCGGGCCGTGGCCCATTTGCAATCGGACTGCGGGCCAGCACACAGGCGTGCAACACAGCTTGACTTGCGCAAGCTGCGGGCTGGCACGCACACGCCTGCGTGCACAGCTCAACCTGTAGTCAAGCTGCGTGTGCATGCACATGTGCGCCGGCCCGCAACTTGCACAATCAAGCTGCGTGTGCATGCGCGCCGCCCCGCTGCTCACACGAGTCAAGCTGCGTGCACGTGCGGACCAGCCTGCCATTTGCGCAGCCCAGTTCCCCTCCCCCCCCCCAGCCAGGCTGCCAAGTCACAAAGGTTGGGGACCACTGATTTAGCATATCATTTAACCAGCTTTACTAAAGAATACAGTAATATTCTTCTGGCTTGCAAACAATATTTAACATTCCCTTCTGGCCTTAAAACTATTTTTACTTTTACTTATTTTTACTAATTGTATAGTATTGTGCAAGCTGAGTATTTTTACCCTACCCTAACTTTAATGGACTTTTGAAAATTTTGTAGAAAGGATATTATTGGGTTTCATGATAGATATCCGAATATGATTATTTGCAAATTGGAGGGAAGTAGAGATGTTGTGAAGGTCCTCCCAATTTCCAGAAGTTTGTTTTTGCCACATATGCAATGAAGAATCCCAGTGTAGTTGGGGGAGTAGTTCACACTTCACTTGCCTTAAAATATCATAGGTGGGAGGGAAAAGCTGTTGAAGATAACTAGGATTTAGATTGCTAGCTATCGGTGGCAGGAAAAAAAAATCCCCTTCCAGTTAAGCTCATCTTCTGGTGATTCCTAGATGGTTCAGATAATAGAGATATAAGAGGGGAAAGGTCAAGAATTTTTCTACAGGAGGGCATAGAAACATTTTGATTCCTGAAAAGTTTATTAGGAATTCCTCAAACAATATTAGAAAGGCACCAACTGACTTCCCAAAACAAGAGCATCCCACCATTATCATCTATTGACTGAATCGTTGTGTGCTCTCTGGGCTACACAATGGGACTAAAAATCCCAAGTCATGTTTTCTCATAAGATGTCATGATTACCATGCAGTTACCATTAATGATATTCATTTCAGGGGGACCTAATTATACGTTCCATAATATAATAAAAGTGAAGACTAATGGATCGGGAAGAACAAGCTTTTCCCCCTTTTGTAATAGTGCTGCCAACTGTAGCACAATTTCTTTCTTTACTGTATCCCAGAGAAAGTCCAGATGTTTTCTGAATAGACTCTCCAGATGCATATGGTGTCTGGGTGAGGGGGGGGGAATCAGTATCCAGATTTGTCCTTATGAGGAAAGAGAGATTCTCTTGCATTCATCAAGCTCTCCAAATTTGTCTAATCCTATTTATATACAGAGCTTAGTCAGTTATGACAGTATTGTTATCATTTTTCTACCAAGGATCAAGGAAATAAGAAAATATTTAGAAGTACCCAAAAAAAAGAGGAGCCTTTAAATAATATAAACAGTTCTATTGCTTTTTACTTTAATTGTTCCAGGGAGGTTATCTTTGCAACATCATTGTAAAATACAGACCACAAAGTACTTTCAACAACTTTACTGAAGGCAAAGGAAGAACCAGAGTAAACAGCCAGCACACTTTGCCTGGCAGAAATACGATCTGGAGAGAATTTATGTCATTTTTTAATTAGCCTAACAAAAATTTTAAAAGTATGTAACATAACCCTGTTTACTTCCTACTGCGAGCTTAACCGAGCATTGCCTCAACAGGAAGGGTCTTTGTAGTGATATACTAGTTATGTTAGTTCCTTCTATCCGAAGTTGGTTTATCAGTGAGACTGACTATGGAGCAAACTATAGAATTTATTAATCTCTTATTAATTTCAAGGATTCGATGCAAGAGGACACTTCAACGAATCCCTCCCTCCCTGAACTTCTTGCAAGCAGCTTCCTTATTGTTGTGTATATAAAACATCAGAAGCCATTGTGGGCCAGAATATATGTATTTATTTATTGGATTTTTATTTCACCTTCATTATTTTTACAAATAAATCAAGGTGGTGAAGATAATTAATGCTCCTTCCTCCTCCTTCCCCCCCCCATAACAACAACCCTGTAAGGTGAGTTGGGCTAAGAGAGAGTGACTGGCCCAAGGTCACAAAGTGGATTTTGTGGCTAAAGCAGGACTAGAACTCGCAGTGTCCCGCTTTCTAGCCTAGTGACTTAACCACTAGACCAAGCGTCCCCAACCCCCATGCCGTGGCCCACTACCAGGCGGCAGTCTGTTCAAAACCAGGCCGCGGGAGAAATGTGCAAGCATGCGTGAAGCTGTACTCGTGAGTGGAGGGCGCTGGTGCTTGCACGCTAAGCTCCATTGGCGTGAATGGCGCTTTGCGTGTGAGCGCAAGTGCTTGCCACTCGTGTGAGTGGAGCTTCGTGCATGAGTGCAAGCACCCTCCGCTCGCATGCGAAACTCCATTGGAGGGCATGCACATGCACCGTTCGCATAAATGGAGCTGTGCGCGCACGTGCACCTGCCACTCACACGCCCAACCACGTATGCCAGGCCGTGAAGCTGGGAAGTTTGTAGACCACTGCACTAGACCAAACTGGCCCTTATGGTACTATGTGCTCTTCTGTATGCTACTCTGCCTAGCAACAGCTGACCCAAGTCTCCGGATAGTCTCCCACTACTTTATATTCAAAGCGAAGTCTCCCTGAAATGGAGCTAATCTCTCGGTAATTTTGTGGGAATGTCCATTTGACTTCTTGGCCACAGTACAGAAGTGATGTGTGGCTGCCACCTTCTGATTTTAATGTAGAGTGAAATCTGGCCTTTCTATAGTATAGCCCAGAGTCACCCTGCAGGGGAAATGGGCGGCATAGAAATTTAATAAATAATTTAATCTAAAAAAATAGCATATGGTTTTTCTATCATAGCTATCATAGCAGCCCTCCCCAATTTGGTAACCTTCAGATATCACTCCTATCAACCTAAGGCAGCGTGGAAGCAATAAAACAATACTGATGTTTTTTCCAACCTGGCGCCCTTCAAATAAGTTACGTTGGACTTAAATACTGATCCTGCACTTAGCTTCTGCAGAAAATTCAGGAGTTGGCTATGTCAAGACCCTTTAGGGATGGCATAGTGCCATCTTTACCACCTACATCCTAATGTTTAATGTCGAGACCGTTCCCTATGTTTTAATTATGGTGATGGTATACTGTAGTGTATTGGACAAAGGACACTTGCCTGGGGAAGCTGGGTTATTTTACTTTATGTATGTGTGTATTTATATCCCTCTTTTATCACAATGAGATGGATTCTGGAGCAAATCAAAATCCAAACTATAGAATTGTTGGAAGGCAGCTCTATTAATTTCAAGGATTCAATGCATTATGGTGCAGAGCGTAGACACATTTTAACATACCCCTCCGTCTCTAAACTTTCAGTGCAAAGGCAGGCTTTTATTGTGTATAATAAAACATTGACAGGCAGAATATATGCATTTATTAGATTTTTTTTTTAATCTCACATTATTTTTATAAGCAACTCAAGGTGACAAACTTACCTAATACTCCTTCTTCCTCCAATTTCCCCGCAACAACAACCCTGTGAAGTGAGTTAAGCTGAGAGAGAGTGACTAGCCCAGGATCACCAAGACAGATTTCATGTCTAAGGCAGGACTAGAACTCATAGTCTCCTGGTTTCTAGGGCAACACCTTAACCACTAGACCACACTGGCTGTCAGGTTGGTACCTTGATCGCTTTTTTTTTTTGTTAAAGTACTAATTACAACTTTTACCTGATTTACCAGATGTATTTGCTTCGTTTTATAATACAACTTTTTTCTTTTTTTTTTCTTTTAAATGATATTTGGGGTTTTTTTGTATTAGCTATTAGCCATCCTGAATAGGAGGTAAGAGCACACGCGCACACACAAACAGGCGCGCACACACACACACTCACAAACTGACTGGAGATAGCAAAGTCTGGAAAGGCTCATTAATCCTGATTTCCCTTGCGTGCAGAATTATCTTATTATTGCACATCTTGGCCCTCTTTTGATAAAGGGGCGATGCAAATGGTGCAGCACTTGTACAGCCCCATATGGTGTAATTCCATGCTGGTAACTGAGAAGAAAATCTCTGCTTTCTATGACGCTATAGAAGTTGATTGAGGGTGAAGGAGGTCTTCTCTGGATAGGCCATTTTAAGAGGAACTTGGCCCCTGATCCATGGGGAGAATCAGGCTGTCTATCCACTGCTAGCATAAACACCCAGCTGCCAAGTCCAGATGTGAGATTAGCAGGATGGGGGAAAGTTGAATTTCCAGCATTAACAGATAAACTAAACTCAGATAGGGCTTGTGTATTTTTTTCAGGCATTTGGTTTATCAAGATATAGTAGCATCATGGCCTGGGTTGTTTTTGTAACTATCTTCTCCCAGCCAGGGTGAGGCTACCTGGTAGGTTGAAAGGGAAAATACCACATGCCTTTAACTAGGGATTTCCTTCATGCCTAGGTCTGTGCCTAATATCAAATTGGCCCATCTTTCATAGTCCATCCATGGCCCTAGACAAAAGCCAGCCCTCTTAGCTGGAAGGGCCTTGCCGTCTGGAAGTAGCAAAGACAACTCCCGGAAATTGGACTCCAAATGCTGAATTGCTCCCACAGCCAATTTTTCTCCCAGGAGAGAAGCCACCCTCCTCTTAAGCCATAAAGCCATCACAGGCTGCTGCATAATTGCCTCCTTCTCTGAGCTCCCCAGAGGCCTCCCCAGCCCAGGCACAGCAGATAAGCATCTCCCGGCCTGGCCTGCGCTTTGTTGTTGAAGAGGAGAGAGCCACAAAGTGTCTGGCCGGGTCTCTGTTCTCTCCCCCATCTGCCCCCTGCACACACTTCTCCCTCCCACGTCTTGCCCAGGCGAAGGCTGCAAAGAGGCCCAGGATATGGAGGGGGCGGCAGACTGCCAGGGTGTCCATCCGGGCCCTGCAGCGAGACACATCCTGCTCTGGAGAGGCATTCCACCACCAGGCCTCAAGCCAAGGTATTTATGGCTAGCCGCTGCTGGCCTTTTATTGCACTTGGTTGTGAGCCTGTTGTCTTGTCTCCTTGCGCTCCGCTCCATCTGCAGGAGCGCTCTTCACACAGAACAGAATTGTCCCTCCCAGGCCTCAATGGAAGGGATGCCCAGCCCTCAATCCCTTTGAACCAAGGCAATTATCACATCTGCTTTCCCCAGTGATTTGTTTTCTTCTTGTGCCCCCCACCCCCCTCCTTCATGTCTGTCTTCCGAGGGAAATATTCAGCTTCAAGGCTGACAGATGAGGATGGGCTCTCCTGGAAGGCATGAATATGCAAAATTATAATTTGAGATGAAATGAGTGGTAAAGAGGCACACCTGGGGCACACCTGGGGATCAAATTGGTGTCTCAAATAAAACTAAGCAAGAGTCGTATAAACCAGGGAATATGTAACACTGAAGGTGTACATTCCTTTTTTAAGCCGATAAAGTGCCCAGGTAATTACCTTATTTATTTGTTCGTTTATTCGCACCCATGCAACCTTACCGAAATTTTCCCTGTGGTACTCCAGGCAGTGCCCTCTAGTGGGGCAAGTGAAGAATACCATCTCATGAGGCCTAACTACCAGTAGTTACACAGTATAGTAGTGATATTTGTGACCTAGCCACTCCGTAAGTGATTTGTCCTTCATCCACACATGTAAAAGATGCAGGATGGAGCCTCCCATGTCTTATCTACATACTTTGGGGTTAAACTTTGTTCCAATGTTTCTGACCTCTTCAAGTTCCTTAGCCTATTTCCAAGGTTTCTCCTCTCGATAAATTATGGGTAACATGTAAACAAAACTAACCTGTCACTTTCTGCACAATAGAAATGCTGTTTTTCCACCTTTATAATAAACATCCCCCTTCTCCTCTCAATCACTGACTGGTTGTAAATACTCTGACATTTCAGAAATTTAGGCGATTGGGAGGATGTCAAGCTATCAGGCTAGTATTCGTTTGTAACACCATATATTTGTTAGATAAATCACTTGACAATCCATTGATTAAAAGCTCTCTCTCTCTCTCTCTCTCTCTCTCATTCTCTCTCTCTCTCTCTCTCT
>QLTV01002579.1:253413-268533 GCA_003457575.1 Thermophis baileyi
GTCCCTCCTTCTTCCCCCCCCATATTAACTGGATAGCTTTTAAAAAAAAGAAATATATTAGTAATAACAACTACTTGGAAGGCAAGAGCTATTTGGAGAGGTGAAGAAGAGACTAAGTAGATCTGTCAATTTTCCACAGAATGATGGTGTTATTGGAGACCTAGCAGCAAACAGACTCCATCTCCTATCTTCTCTCATTATCCATGGAAGTGGCATCTGACGATCCCCTTTCCCTTCTGGAGCCCTGGCACCAAAGGCAAATTGAGGTGGACTGCAGGTAAAGGTGGACTGCAGGTGAGGCCCCTCTAATTTTAAAGCAGCTCTGCAACTAGCAGCACACGGGGCATGCAAAATACAGAGTAATCGAGTTGAAATGGACCTTGGAAGTCTTCTAGTCCAACCCCCTGCTTAAGCAGGCAAATCTGATATGGATATAAATCCCTTGCAGCTGAGCAACGAAAACCTATTCTCAGGGAAAGGGCCTTTGCAGCCAGCACTCCTATAATAAAGTAAAAGGTAAAGGAGTTCTTGTGGATTTTACTCCGCTGGTCATTGCCGACTTTAGGGCGTGGTGCTCATCTCCATTTCAAGGCCATTGAGCCAGCACTGTCCGAAGACATTTCCGTGGTCATGTGGCCAGCATGACATCACAGAGCACTGTTACCTTCCTATTTATCTACTTGCATTTGCATGCTTTCGAACTGCTAGGTTGGCAGGAGCTGGGGCGAGGATGGGAGCTCACCCCATCACATGGCACTCGGGTCTTGAACCCAGGCTGCTTGCTTTCCAGCTGACAAGCCTAGCATCTTAACCACTGAGCCACCAGGCGTCCACTCCTATAGTAAAGAGGGACTTTATTGAGAGTGCTGGCTAAAGAGCCTTTTCCACCCATCCAGAGAAAAAGATCTTTTTGGTGCCAAGAGTACCTGCACACTAAAAACACTTTGTCTTTCCTCTCTCTGCTTTTCCTGTCACTGTGGGATAGCTAGGCAAACAAAATAGATAGCTGTTGGACACAGCCTTGACTTTCACAACTACCAAAAAACAGGCTCTGAAAATCATGACCATCAAGCAGAGGGGGAAGGGAGCTGTTTTACCAACCCTGAGGTTGTGAGCTTCAGGCAGAGGGCATGGCATGGCCTGTGCCAGAAGAAGTCAGAAAGAACCATATTAAAACTGGAGCAGGAGAAGACGGTGTCATGCTGGCTTCTGCATGGGCCAAATCTTCTAAATTCAGCCTATGGCTTCTGGGTCACGTAGAAGAATTCAGGTTCTGCTTTGGAGCGGTTTCTGTGTTACTGAGGGATGTCCTTGTCTGGGACCTTTGCTACTCCTTGCATCTCTGTTATCCGAGCCTAACTGGACAGATTAGTTGCATATTTGGGAAAGGGTGCTTCGTGTGGTGAGTTTTGTTTTGAATGTGGGGGGGAAAAGCAGGCTGAGGAAAAACAAACAGTAAATGATAAATAGCCACTTCTCCTCCCTTGTCCTTTCAGCAGAAGATGGGAAGAAAGGGTGGCGATGAAGAAGCCCCATGATCCTTCCTCCTCCTCTCCCCCTTCCCCTCCTTCTCCTCCTCTTTTGAGCGCTGCCAGATTTAGACCATAGGAAAACAAGCAAAGTCATCATCTGCTTTTTTTTTTTTTTTAAACCCTTTCCTTCCTGTATCCCTTCCTGGCACGGCTTGACTTTCCTTCCCCAGGAAAAGGATCCGGGCAAGAGAGAATTGGAACAATGGCGTTGCCTCAATGAAGCTGCTATCTCTGCTGTGTTGTCACTTTATCCCTCTGGCATCTGGCAATGAAAAATGAAAAGCTAGTCATGGAAGCCACCATCTCGATCTCGTTCTCTCCTTTGATCACATGAATTCTTCCTCTGGATCTTATAGAGTAGCAGCTATTCTGCTCAGGAACCGACTCTCCCTAGGTGTGCCACTCAGAGGAAAGCCTGCCAGAGAAATGAGCAGCTGTACAGGTAGTCCTCGACTTACGACCACAATTGAGCCCAAAATTTCTGTTGTTCAGTGAGACATTTGTTAAGTGCCCCATTTTACGACATTTCATGCCCACATTGTTAAGTGAATCACTACAGTTGATAAGTTAGTAGCCTGGTTGTTAAGTGAATCCGGCTTCCCCCATTGACTTTGCTTGTCAGAAGATCGCAAAAGGGGATCACATGACCCCGGGATGCTGCAATGGTCATAAGTATGAACCAGTTGGCAAGCATCTGAATTTTGATTACGTGACCATGGGGATGCTGCAAAGGTTGTAGCTGTGAAAAATGGTCATAAGTCACTTTTTTCAGTGCTGTGGTAACTTCGACTGGTCACTAAATAAACTGTCGTAAGTCGAGGATTACCTGTATTACTAATTGCTCAGCCTTTTGTTCTTTTGATAAGGATTCGATTAATGATGTTTCCCCTGATTCCAGTTGTTCCTACTTTTTTGTGCCTCTCCTGTTTGCTCATGTTAGCTGGCAAGGCAGCAGAACAGTGATTCCCAGTAGAGAGTAAAGGAAAGTGGCCTTTTTACTCACCCTCTGTAAAGAGTGGACTGGAGGAGAGGAATGAGTAAGCAAGAGGAAGGGTCAAAGGTGACTGCCCCTTAGAGAAGCAGTTGTTACCCTTACTCACTCCTATGCTCTTGCTAAGTGTTGTGGATGGCAATGGTCAGGCCGACTGGATCCAACGTCCCTTTCCATCATGCTACTCAGGTGAGCCAGTCAGGGGTAAACTGACTACACTCACTGTGATCAGCCCCTACGTTGTACCTGTCCCTCAATAGAGACCATGAGCAGTGGCCATTTTCACTTTCTCTCTTAGCAGGATGGGACAAGGAAACTAAATGAGTTTGGAGAAGTAGACTCTGCATGCATAACTATGCTAGCAGCTTCCTCACCTTGGAAGGCCCTTTTGCTCTTGGTCCTACTCTGTTGTAGGACAGGGAAAAAGCAGGAGGATTAGCTCTATTAGTGAAGCAACTAAGGAGCCTCAAGGAATTTTGGACTGCAATTGCAATTTCATGGCATCGGCTACGCTGTTCAGATGAAAATTGAATGGTCTAATGCAGTGTTTGTGAGTGGCCATGCCTACTAAGGCAACCATTCTGTGAATAAATACATCTGCAGAAGCCATTTTGTGAGTGTGTCTGCTACCTAACCACAAAACTCCAGTTTGTTCCCGTCCCTCAAAAATAAACCAGTCAGACCAATTTTACCCACTTCTAATATTACAAGAAGAGGAAGTTGGATTGACAACGACTTTGGAGATTGGAGCTGTATAGTTTTACATACTTACACACCTGCATATCTATTTCCTACCCTCAGTCTACCACTATTCTGAAAACTCAAGTTATAACACATCTGCAGGACACCAGGCTAGGGAAGGCTGACATGAAACCACTTGTTATTGTAACGTGTATTACAGCTGCCTGGCAGCTATTAGAGAATTCAAATGGTTATTAACAAATTATACTTAAGGAAAATTCTGGCGTAACAAAAAGAATTGTCACTCTTGTTCTACTTTTTATGGATATGCACTCTTGCATAGGATCTTGGTTACACATCTCTTTAGATGATACTATCCTAAACCTGCATAAAAGCAAATATTACTGAACACAGTGGGATCTATAAGGTGTCTTTTTTGACACAGCTTCAGCTATGCCTGATTACGATTGAGATTAAATTATTAAAGATGAAAATCTCTTTCACCACTTACATAGAAATCTGGACATGGATCACCCAAGCATAAAACTGTATCCCCAAATTTCCAAAATTGTCTAGTGCAATCTTGGATGCTTGTTAGTTAGCATCCTGATGGACACACTGCGAGTTAAGTATTGAAAGCTTCTCCAGTGCTCATTATTTTTAGAAGAGATTTACTGTCCTAATTTTGCCCTAATTAGCACTGGCAAGACCTCAGTGGGAGTAACTGGACATCCATTTGGGTTCTTAGCCTTTTAAAAACAATGAAGAAACATGGGACAGGGATCAAAGGGCAACATTGGAAAGTGATAAAAGGTTTCAGGAGGGAGGAAGATCCAGAAAGAAGGAAAATGGAAAGGCCTTCGCTTGTTTATGTCCAGTGAGAAAAGATTTAGAATCGGCAAGATAGACTTAAAGGGCAGGATGGGGAAAAAAGAAAAAAGAAAACAAGGCAATTAAGGACTGAGAAGACTCCTCATGTTGAGGGTTTTCTAATCATGCTAGATAAACATCTTTGGTTTATGAGCTAAAAATCCAGCCTCAAGGGAGCATCCAAAAGAAAAATGAGAGAGTGGCCTTCAGGCATATATCAGTTGAAAATTATTCCAAGTGGTAATATGGCTACCATACTGTGTAAGAAAGCAATATTAATAGATGTGTATTAAAATATATATTTCTGGACAACTCTGAAAGATGTGGCCTGTATAGCGTGTGAACCCCAGCAGCTTCTCCATGCATGTCTCTTCAAATTTAAGTAGTCTTTCTATTACATGCCAGCCTCTCTGCCTTTATTGTAGGCATTTCCGCAGCATATCTACCAAGTGTTAATGGAAGAAGTGTTAACATGGAAGGAGAACAGCTCCTATGGGGAATGTATTTCATGTGAACAGTTACTTCTGCAACATTCAATTGGATATGGTGTTTTCCTGTAGACCACACCTCTTGAATCAAACAGATCATTCATAGCATTTTGACACTGATGCTTTACCCTTCCATATATCGGGAGACATACCATTGTATTTTGTAGTGGAATAATCTAGAAATGTAAGAAGTATTTAACTTGCTTTGGGATTTACATGTTGGCCACTTGCAGAACTCATGAACTTGCCAATCTGTACATTAGCCTAGCCTATTTTCCAAACTCTCTGACAATGTCCTTCCATTTCCTGCTGTTTTCATGCCTTAGCCTCCAGTTTTGAAAAAGGTGTAAAAAAAAGCTGCTTAAATTTGAATGCTAGAAGAAAACAGAATTATGCAAAGTTAATTAATGCAAAGTGGGCTTCATTTGCATTTGTTATTGTTAGTTGCCAAAGTTGGGGGAGAGAGAGTTGGAGAGTATATCAAGTATATGTATCCACCTTGAGTAATGTAACCCAAATGGGACTTATAAACTTCTTTAGAAATTAAAAATGTTGGGTAATTTTAGTTAAGTGCTTCATATGTGTGCCTTCATTAAGTTGTGGATACACTTCGAACAGAAGCATATCCACAAATTATAAAAACAAAAATATGAAATACAAAAGTCTGTTTTATATATCTTACAAGTTTAGGTATGTAGATTTTAAAAAATTCTTTAATTTTTAATGTTTTTTTCCCTTTTCTCCTCAATTCCGAGAAGCTTATGCTGGGTAAGTTATTTTAGCGTGTTCAAATTATTTAACCAAAGAAAACCAGGTTGTAAAAAGCTCATTGTTGAAATGTGGATTGTTGGCTTTAGTTGATTAAAGGACTGGATAGCAGTCTGGTACATGATTTCCATCCCATCAGAGGTGGGTTGCTCCCGGTTCGGACCGGTTCTTTAGAAACGGTAGTGGGAATTTCCCCCCGTTCACCGAACCGGGAGTGATCGCCGGTTGGCCACGCCCACAAACCAGTTCTCGCGGTGGTGGCACCGCCATTTTGTTTTTGGCTTCTGCACATGCGCAGAAGCTGTTTTTTGCTTCTGCGCATGTGCAGAAGCTGGGTTTTTGGCACTGCGCATGCGCGTACGTGGCGCGGGAGGAAGTGATCCGGTGGCGAGGTAAGTTAGAACCCACCCCTGCATCCCATCCCTCTTCTTTTTATATATGAATCAGTCATGTTTATTCTGTTGACTGATTTGATTTCTTATCCAGTCAATTTCATAAATTCAGCGGGAGTATTAATGTATAATGCAGAAATGTCTGTGTCACATCAACACTTGTTATGTGATAGGCACTCTATTTAGGAGACTACCATACTCTGTAGCCAATGTGTTATTTACCTTTTAACCTCTTCTTTTAAAACATCTCTATCATCACCGCTACCAGATCATAGGTTTATGTAACTGTTACTCTTTTCTCAGTGGTAAGACTCCATATATCTGATATGGTAGAATGTGACTTACAAATGCTTGTGCTCGAATATTTTTTATTTTCTCTCAAACTCTCTAATGTTTTTGCTGCAATAGTCTAGCAAAGTTGGATGATCGCCCAGATCTTTGGCGAAGGAGAAGGGAAGCTCTCTGCTTCCTCCCTATCCAGTTTGTCATTCTCACCTTATTTATTTATACTTGGTGTCGATTGTATTTATTTGTTTTAGTTGTGAGCAGCCCAGAGTTATTGAGATTGGGGGGGGGGAGGGGGAGGGAGGGCATATGTTTGATAAATGAATGAAAATAAATGCTTGAGTCCTCTTGCAGATAAAACTGTTGCAAATGCTTCCTGGTATAGCCAAATTTAGAAGTTAGACTGGTTTAGATGAGAAATTTAGACTGATTGAGGGAGAAGCCAGCAATCGACATTTTTTTCAATGTTCATTTGATATGGCTGGGAGAATGTATCAAGGCAGCTTATCTGGCAGTCACATTTCCATAAACTTTGTTCTACTAAACTAGGATTATGCATATAGGATTGCTCTGCCTGGAAACTTGGGTGGGATACACCATCCTTTCTTGATCACAGCAGACATACAGCAATGGAGAAAATGGAAGGTATGAAGGACAAGGTGCTAATGAGGAAACTGCCCAGCCAGTCTTGACAAGAGATCAAAGATGGATGCATGGCTATTTTGGGAAGGGGGGTACCACTGAGCTCTTGAGCAGAGCAAGACTGACCGTAAAATCAGCCTCTGTAAGGCTGCTATTCCTCCCACCGTCTCCCTTGCAATTTATGGCCTGACCAAATGCAGACAGACAGAGAGACAGGCAGACTGATTGACGTGACAGCCCATTCCCACCTCAACCAGATTGCTGGTCTGGGGGAGTCTGCTGTTGCCCATCTCTGTTGGGCCAGACACCTTCCTGGCAAAGACTCCTGTGTAAACACAGTCACTGATCCCATACAGATGGCCTTCACCAGCTGACCTCTGACCTCCTTGGATTCCAAATGCTCAACAAACAGGCAGGCGGGCAGACAGACAGAAGAGCAAAAGAGGCGGGAAGAGCCACGGCAAAAGGGTCATTGCAGCCCCATGGGCATCCCTGATCCATGCCTGGCAGAGGCAAGGCTCTTGCCCAAACACCAAGATCAAGGTGGACACCAGGACCATGCTGTTTAGAAGGAGGAAAGTGAAACAGAGGCTGCGAGTTCTTGGATCCGCATTTTTCATAAGAGTAATTTTAAAGAATGGCGTGTCCCTGGTCACACGCAGATAACCTCTTCCTTATGGCTCAGGTTTATGAAATGATAAAGGCTTCCTGTCACACCTGAGATGTATCACAGCTACTCTTCGGGTATTATCTATGACTCCAGTCATCCTCCCCCTCACCAGCCAAACTGGGAAAGGAAGGTTAGGAAAGGAGCAGGATGGGGAAAATAGAAAAACCTGGGGATTTGTTTCTGAGTTCCAGCTTCCCCCCCCCAACCTCCCCCCAGCCCCTCACTAATCCTGCCCTGCAGTGCAAGAGTAGCTGGATTAACATATATACTTTCATCTGCGGCTTTTGCTGTTCTGTGTCTGGGTGCATGCAGATGCGTGGTGCGTAGTATATTTGTATAGATACAGCTTGATGTTAAGGCACCAGGCTAGAAACTGGGAGATCATGAGTTCTAGTCCCACCTTAGGCAGGGCGACTTTGGGCCAGTCCCCCGCTCTCAACCCACTTTCCTCACAGGGTTATTACTGTGGGGAAAATGAGGAGGAGGAGGAAGGAATATTAGGTATGTTCGCCATCTTGAGTTCTCATTGGAAAAGTCCCTCATGTTGGGAAAGATTGAAGGCAAAAGGAGAAGGGGACGGCAGAGGATGAGATAGATAGTGTCATCGATGCAGTGGGCATGAATTTGGTCAGACAGTGGGAGGCAGTGGAGGATGGGGGGCCTGGTGTGCTATGGTCCACGGGGTCGTGAAGAGACAGGCACGACTTAGCGACTGAACAATAACAATAGCCTTGAGTTATTTATAAAGTAATAAAGATGGGATAAAAATTAAATAAAAAATAAAATAAAAGTCACTTCTGTCTAATGTCCGGTTTTAAGATGGCGGTAGCAGCATTAACAGCACAACTTGTTAGCCCTGCTGAATGATACATGATCCCAGCTATGAATGGAGTCACTATATTATGCCAGCCGGACTCCAGCAGCCTGAATCTTCAGCTCACATATAAGGCCTGTCACTATCTGACAATAGTTTTATCAATGGAAAAAGTACGTATTGTTTTATGTTTAAAGAAAGTCAGTGTGGATGCCCAGAGAGAACCCAAATCTGGTCCATTGTGACTGGACTTCAGGTTCTCAGGTTCCCATCATTTGGCCATCTGATTTTATTTCTCAGCTGAACATGTCTGGGGCCAAACATAAGGTCTTTTGAGCACAATCCTTGAGCCAGGCTATTAAACCGTGGTTCCTGTAAAGGAGCAGACTTTCTGCCTGCCTTCTGATTTATTTTCATGGAAATTGTTTTGATTCCCTATTTTGTTTTACGTCTTATTAAGAGCTAGTTTTAGAACATAGACAGAAAAAAAAACAGGACATAGATATTAAAATGAATATTTGAAATCGGAGAAGAGGACAGAAGGGGAGAGGAGAAAGAAACAGGGCCTGAGTCCAAAAGGGATGGCGCAATCCAGGGTCTATGGAACAGAGGCAAAGGTTGAGCTCTCAACTTGTATAGCATCCTGTACTGGCCTCCCTAATCTTGCTTTTCTTTGATTTATGATTGGAGGGAATGTGCAAAACTGCCTTTTGGGGGGGCAGATGGGGGGGAGAGAGACTAAATATATGGATTAGGATGGATAGAAGGAAGAACTGGCAGGGAATGGGAGAGGAGAAAATGACATTGAAATGTGGCAAGATCACCAAAGAGAGACAAGTTGGTTCCCCCTGTAAGATAAACATGTTCTATTATCCCTTCCATGGAGGGTTAGCAGGCGGACAAGCCCACTCATCTCCCATTCTCCTAAAGCCAGTGGGATGCATACAAACTGACCCTTATTTCAGCAAAGATGGATAGATAGATCAATGTCATAGAGGTCCACTGGCAAGTTTCTAGTGGACCATGCAGTGGTGTCTAGCTGAGATTCCTATCAAAGTTTCTAGACAAATCCAAGCTTGTTCTAATCCAACAAGGGACTTTTAATCCCAGAGCCAGTGCTCAGAGATCTTAAAAGTTGGTGTTCAATCCTATGGATGCTTTGTAAATATTAAATACAATGGGCTATATCCAAGGATGCTTTGCCTTTTATTTGTAAAAGGAGGGGCATCCCATGTTACCAACTAAATATACATACAAAATTTGCCCCCCCCACACACACACAAATGTCCTCTCCCCAAAAAGTTGCTGCTGAAATTTACAGAATTGTCTGGAGCAATATGAGTGCCTTTATTGTGCAAATGTAAATGTTTTCTCTTAGTTCAAAGCTTCTCTTCTAAAGGTTTTATTTTTAAGAACATAGACAGGGCAAGCCTAAATTCAAGATCTCTCCAACTCCCTACTCCATTTCTCCGAGATGTTTTATGTGGAGATGCTCTAGGCCTGTGATGGCGAACCTATGGCACGCGTGTCACAGGTAGCATGCAGAGCCCTCTCTACGGCACGCCAGCCGTCGCCCCAGCCCAGCTCCACCGCGCATTTGCACGTGCCTCCTGCCGGCCAGCTGGTCTTTGGGTCTCTGCTGCGCATGAGTGGGGGGTGGGGCACATGAGGGAGACACGCGCATGCATGGGGGGGGCGCATGTCTGGGGGTTGCTCGCATTGCATTTCAGGGGTTCATGCGCATGTGTGGGCCCCCCGTGCCCCGTTTTGGGCCTGGAAGGCCTCCTGCACCAACCTGGAAGCCAAAACGGGGCGTGGGGAGCCACGCGCGCCCCCCACGCCCCATTTTGGGCCTGGAAGGCCTCCTGCACCAACCTGGAAGCCAAAAATTGGCGAGGGGGGTGGGGCGCATGTGCAGGCGGCACTCGCATTGCATTTTGGGGTTTCGCACACACACGCGCATTCGCACACACGTGCTCTTTGGGCACTTGGCACCAAAAAGGTTAGCCATCACTGCTCTAGGCCTTTGCACTCCCTAAAAGTCTAGGAGAGATTATGTTAGTCTTGAAGGGCTCATTCACACATGCATGCTCATCAAACCAGCAGCATCAAGTGAACAAACCATGAGACATTAAATGCCACATTTCATAGCAACTCCTCAGTTCATTTCACATCATGTGTCTTTTTTTAATTAAGAAAGTTCACATATTCATAGGTGACTTCACAAGTATCAAGTGATAAACGCCCTGCCAGAGAGATGGGAGACATCGAAAAGAGGTTAAGAATCGGGTCCAGCAGGATTCTTCCACTAATAGAAGGAACAATGATATCAAATCAAATCCTTCCTCATACCTGTCTCTAAACCAGGGGTGAAATGCTCCTGGTTCGCTCGTACCTGTCGGTCGCCGTAGAGCCGATCGCCAAGGTAGCACAAGGCGCCGCCCACCCGCCCGGACGCCGCCATTTGGGTTCTTTTTCCCTCTGCGCATGCACAAAGCGTTCTGTGCATTCGCAGAGGGTAAAAGAATCCAAATGGCGGCGTCTGGGTGGGGGGGCGGCGCCTCGCGCTACCTTGGTGACCGGCTCTACGGCGACCGACAGGTACGAGCGAACCAGGAGCATTTCACCCCTGCTCTAAACAGCTATTTTGGGAAATAGCAGATTTGAGTCAATGGGTAGAATCCTAGAGGGATTATGAAGAGAAGACCTCTTTGAAAGTAGAACCTCACTCACTCCTATTATTGTACATTGGATTTAGCCGCTAAGTTCTGAGTATTCATTCAACCTGTACAGAAAGAACCTATTCAGCTGTTTCATGAGAGCACAAGGGTGGGTCTATTTTTACACAGTTTGCATTATTAGGGTATATCCTCGCTTGACTTACACATGTAGCATTCATTCTAGTTTCCCTTTCATTCTCTTTGACAGTGTATCTAAACAGGATTCAGTTATGAGAAGTCACAGGATGAATATCAAATACCTAAACCTGCTTTATACTATGATCGACCATCATACCTCAATTTGGACAAACTTTTTTTTTTCAATAATTTTATTAAATGTTGCATTAAAAAGGATAAAAGCTAATACTATCAAAAATAAGAATAAAAAGAAAAAAATGCAGAAAAGAAAAGTGAGTAAAGGAATATAGTAAAGAAAAAGAAAATATATAAAGAAGTAACTTCCCTCTTTGTCACATGTATAAACAATTTTAATAATGTATCATCTTCTAAAATACAACGAATGATCTCTTCTTCCCATATCTCATTTCTTATCTATAAACAAATCCTTAAAATCTCCTTGTCAGCAAAAGTCTATTAAAGGCTTACCAGAGATAACAATGTATCTATTTTAACCTTGATCAAATAACCCATATTTATATTCCTTGCCTTTACTTTTAACAATCTTGGTCTTTAATCCCTTCAAATAATGAACTTGAACTTGATTTGGTTTTCTTTTTTCTTTGTCTCTGCTCACTTAATCTTTTAAAACTGCAATAGTTTCTCTTTTGTACGTCTAGTACAATATGGAAAATATCCAAGTCATTCTTCTGATTTGTCATTTGTATGTCCATTTTAATTATTAACACATCAGCTGGTTTCATTTATATATCAAATATATCATCTTTTCCAGTAATTTATAGGGCGCGTCAAATTTTTCAATTTTCAATTTCCAAACATTAGGGGTGCTCAAAAGTTGTGACATGCCTTGGGGATTGTAAAGATATTTTGGTTACTTTAATATAATTTAACATGCTTGGTAATTAACTACATAAATATCATAACTTTTTAACATTTTGTTTGTTTCATTATAGCCTGTCATTTTTAAATCCATATTTGAATCAATTTCAGTCCTATCAGATAAAACTTGTTTCTCTTTCATAATATCATTTCCATACAGTCTGTCTATAATGGCAGACAGCAAAGGGGTGAGCATAGATTGGCCACCTTTTTTGGGAGAAGCTGCAGATCATATGCCCACATTGCATATGTGGGCATTTTCATATTTCCCAATCTTTCAATGGTGATTTGAAGATGATCTGCAATCATGTTCTATTCTGCTGACCTTGAACTGTTGAGAATGAAGAGCAAAGAATCACCTACCCTACTGTCAGATTTTTTAGCCACACTCTACACAAAAAGATAATTAAGTTGCTTGCTCATGTTTCCTTGCCCTGATCCTTATTTCAAGTTGTTGTATTTTTCTAGTCATATTCCAAAACACCTCCTTCCTTTGAGAAGGAATTACTAAGCAGCTAAACTAATTTTCCCCTGAAGTCTAGGTGTTATAAGGTAAAGTGAGACAGAAATCCTGTCCTTACAAAGGGCAATGAAATCACAATTCCATAGAGTCATAATGTTTGTTTGTTGAAAAAGAACAGACTCAGCTCTCAAACCAGTTTGATCTACTTTAGTTTAGAGAGCCAATTTGGTCTAGTGGTTAAGGTGCTGGTCTGGGAACCTGGAGATGGTGAGTTCTAGTCTCATCTTAAGCTTGAAAAACCAGCTGGATGACTTTGGGCCAATCATTATCTATCACCCAATGCATCTTATAGGCCAGTGATGGGGAACCTATGGCACATGTGCCGGAAGGGGCACGCGAGTCGTCGCCCGTTGCTCTTCCGAGTTCCGGCACACCTGCCAGCTGGTCTTCATGCACGCAGGAGCGCCGGAAACTGGAAGAGCGCGGCAGGTGGCTGCTCTTCCGGTTTCCAGCATGCGCACTGGCCACCTGGTCTTCCGGTTTCTGGTGCTCATGCACATGCGAAGACCAGCTGGCCAGAGCGCATGCGTGCACTGGAAACCGGAAGATCATCTTCCCGGCATGTGCATGCGCACCCATCAGCTGGTCTTGCATGCCAGAATCTGGAAGACCAGGTGGCCGGTGCGCATGCGCACGCCAGAAACTGGAAGAGGAGCCGCCTGGCGCGCACATGCACACCGGGCGGCTGCCCTTCTGGTTTCCGGCACGTGTGCGCGCTTCCGTTTCGGCACTAGGTGCCGAAAAGGTTCGCCAACATTGTTATAGGCTGTTTTGTGGAGAAAATAGGAGGGGGAAGGAGTATTAGGTATGTTCGCTGCCTTGAGTTACTTATAAAAAATATTAAAGGCAGGACAAAAAATCAAATAAAAATAAATAAATAAATAAATAAATAAATAAATAAACAAACACAGCCAATGTAGGTTCCTGGAGATCCAAAATTGTTTTCGCGTGATTGTCAAGAATATTCAGGTGTGGGTACTTCTCCTGTACAAAACATGGCGTTTTCTCTAAAGCACCGGTGTCGAACTCGATCGCATCACGTGACGTATCATGACGTTTTTTGCCTTTGCACAGCCGGGGTGGTTGTGGCCTGCGCGTGACGCATCCGCCCCGCGGGCCGCCAGTTTGACACCCCTGCTAAAGGATGAACATGTTTATGGATGAACCTCATAAATAAAAGACTGACTGTCCAATAACCTAGTTTCAAGCCACATATTTCTGTTTTTCTGGTGATTTCTACCTTTTCTATGCTTCTTAATTTAGATTCTTTTCACACATTATCATTACAGCTAGGAGTAGATTACAATGCTCTTTGTATTGATTTATTACAAGATCAATTCATTTGAATGCAAGGCAGTTTTAGCAATACAATTCCATCCTGATATGCATGGCTAGAAAGTCAATCAATGAGTACGCTTTTATAAATTATCCACAAACTTTTATTTCTGTTCTTTAAAAGATATGAATCACAATTAAGAAGCAACGCTTGCCGAATGACCTATTTGGCAGGACCTTTCTTGTGCCTGATGTGTAGAAATCAGAAAGCTCCTTCGTACAGGTTATTAATCCCCACTCGCAACATCTCTACCTCAAACCACAATTAATATTTCAGGCTATGAAAGAATGCCCTGTATGGTTGCATTCACACAGGAAACATACACTCTTTGTCTTTTCCCTGATTGCATTCATTTGGATTCACAACAGGCAACACCTCTTCTAAACCTGTTAAATGTCTATCTTTGGAGCAATTGTTAAATTCAATTGTTAAAATAAGATTAGAAAAAATTCCTAGCTGACACGATAGTGAATGCTCCAGCCTCGGCCTACGACATATAGAGAATGAGAGAGGGGGTGGGGAGCAGGCAGACAGCTCTAAACTATGCCAATTATCCCCATTAATGAACACATTATACGCAAAGTCCCATTCTTTGCTTATTTATTAGCCATTTTGGAGCCTGCCATAGTAAAAACCCAAGGGTTCCTTAGATAAAGCACTTTCATGCCCTCTAGTGTCCAGATCGCATGGCTGCATGGCCTCAGCTTGGAACATTTAACTATAAGGTCAAGTCTCTCTCAAATAATTTTTATGCTGAAACCAAGAATGTCAAGATCCAAGATCTTTTAATCAGTGAACGGTCTGGCTTTTAACTGCATAACTGATTACATTACATCATCTAAAGTATTGATTCCCAAACTTTTTCAGTCCACCGCCCCCTTGGTGCTACAAACTCATCCTCAGTGCCCCCACCCCCACCCCCTTCAGGTGGGCGTGGCTTGGTGGTCAGGTGACCGGGTGGGCATGGCCAACTTGTAAAATGTGGTGAAACTCACTTAACAACGCCCTTGCTTAGCAACCAAAATTTTGGGCTCAATTGTGGTCATAAGTCTTTCTTTCTTTCTTTTTCTTTCTTTCTGTCTTCCTTCCTTCCTACCTACCATCTTTCTTTCTTTCTTTCTTTCTTTCTTTCTTTCTTTCTTTCTTTCTTTCTTTCTTTCTTTCTGTCTGTCTTCCTCCCTCCCTCTTTTCTTTCTTTCTTTCTTTCTTTCTTTCTTTCTTTCTTTCTTTCTTTCTTTCTTTCTTTCTTTCTTTCTTTCTTTCTTTCTTTCTTTCTTTCTTTCTTTCTTTCTTTCTTTCTTTCCTCTCTTCCTCTCTCCCCCCTCTCTTTCTCCCTCCCTCCCCCCCCCCTTTTCTCCCTTCCTGTGGAGAACCCCCGAAGGTCTTTGGTC
>QLTV01002579.1:274924-296946 GCA_003457575.1 Thermophis baileyi
CTGCTTGAGCGGGGGGTTGGACTAGATGACCTACAAGGTCCCTTCCAACTCTATTAATCTGTAATCATGGCAAATCACCAGGAACAACTATGTTATAAAGATGAGGCATTCTCCCCCCCCCCCCCAAATACTGCAAACCCTGGACCATTTATAAGGCTGCTCTTCAGGAGCAGCTATACTAAGATACAGGTTTTTTTAAAAAGGGGGTGGGGGGATTCGCTTAACCTGGAATGGAATCTTTGCCTTGAGTTTCACAGTCTCTTCTTTTATTCCATGATTCCATATTATTTGAGCTCAGACATACCGAAAGGGATGGATGTCACAAACTGAAGAAGGCCAAAGAAAATATGATGAAAAGGAAGAGATCTGGGGTTATCCCATTTCCCCAGGTCTTTAAAAGATGGATTCCAGGCAAGAATTTAGCAGACACAGCTTTTATACATGTGCATCCACGTTCCACCTAGCAGAATGGAGAATCTGTGACCTTCAGCTATGCTAGTAGTAATAAAGCAGTACTGTATTGTCTGAAAGACCACAAATTTTCTATTATACAATCTGCATAGACCGATAGGATTGCCATTTTGATGATGATATCATTGTTATGATTCCCTTTATCAAGTTGCTTGTATTCTTCAGACTTCCCCTTTCCCAACCAGGTGCATTCTGAAGTGGCACATGTGTTACCTGGCCCGCTTTGAGCCATAAGAAAGAGAATGGGAAGACAACGTCATGGAACCATCTCCTAGCATTCATCGGTGGAAGTTAAAACGGAACCTGGTTGGCTCATACATACGTTAAGAGAAGAGACACAGATGAAGACAGACCCATGTATACGCAGGAGGCTGCATTAAGATTGCACGTTTGCATTTTTATAGCTTTCTTTAAACAAAAAAGAAAAAAAAGAAAATTATACTGGCTTTTTAGATGAAAGAAATGCCCCACTGACTTAGCTCAAGACATACGTTACTTAAAGGATGTGGTACTTTAAATAAAGGTTTTGCAGGGTATAATTGAGGCAAGATTTCATCCTGGCAGTTTTAAACACAAGCCTTAATTATAATATGAGTATTTGCATGCCAATGCTAACCAGGCGGCTAGAATTCATTCTGGCCTCCCAGTCAGGTCTCATATGTATTTGTGAGAAAGGCTTATGATATGGAATGGTCCCCCTGGATTAAAGAAAGGTTTCATTTATCCCAGTCCTCCTATTACTGTTAGCAGGAAATGACCCTGCAAAGCTCACAAGCAGGGCATAAGGATCCTGCAGGACTCCATTCTCTGCTTCTTTCCCGTTCCTGGAAGGCAGAGGTATATGTTCCCTCCAGAGGTGGGTTCCTACCGGTTCTATCCGGTTCTTTAGAACCGTTAGTAACTCGGCGATGACGTCACGGAGCCGGTTCTGTCGGTGTCTCCGTGGGTGCCGCCATCTTGGATTTTGCTTCTGCGCATGCGCCGAAGCTATTTTTTGATTGCTGTGGGCGTGGGCACGAAGCAGGTGCGCGTGCCCAGCGCGACCCTGAGCGAACCGGCAGCAAAAGAATCCAGAACCCACCCCTGGTTCTCTCTGAGGACAGAGCCCCTTCCTACCTTCATGGCTAAAATAATACGTCTATTCACAAGAATGAGTTGAGTATGACTACTTTTGAATCCCCTTTCTATAAGCCATTTGGGATGAAGGTAGCCCAACGGTGGCTTTAAAACAGACGCCATTCTTTTTTTATGCCAGTTATGCCCATACAAGCTCTTGTGGCTGCCTGTATCAAAAATAACCCCTTCCTACAACAGGCTTTTGTAACCTCACTTCCTTCCTCTGTCCATTTTCCAAGCTAAACGCAAAAGGGTTTATCCCATCGACTGTCTTCTGCTACTCGCCCCTGTGGGTACTAAGGAACCACAGTCACAACAGTTGGGGGCTGTTGCAAACAGGGTGTCCTCAGCACGCTTGCTGGCTCCCCACAACCATCTCCTCAAATTTTCCAGTGAATGAAAGTGGTTCATTAGCAGTCAGATTTATTTATTTATTTATTTATTTTATAAAATTTATATGCCGCCCAACTCCCGAAGGACTCTGGGCGGCTTACATCATAAAAAATAAAACATATAAAAGCAATTAAAAAAACATCTATATTTAAAATAAAACACTCACACAACCATGCATGGGCCAATCAGGGCAACTATTGGCCCCAGGCCTGCCGGAAAAGCCAGGTCTTAACGGCTTTACGGAAGGCCAGTAAGGTGGGGGTAGTACGGATCTCAGGGGGAAGTTGTTTCCACAGAGTCGGAGCGGCTACAGAGAAGGCCCTCCCCCGCGGTCCCGCCAGCCGGCACTGTCTGGCCGACGGGACCTGAAGAAGGCCAACCCTGTGCGACCTCACTGGTCGATGGGAGGAATGTGGCATAAGGCACAGATAGCAATCAGTGCCCAATGGAGGAACTGCGCCTATTGCCAGGCTCATGAAATTCCATGAAATTAACCAGAGGAAATCACCTGTTGAGGTTTTCCCTCCACTAAAGGCCTGGGAGATTTCTTTGCAGCTGCAACTATCAAAGGCTGGTCTTGCTGAGAAATGCTGGCATTGACACCTAACATTACATGATTCTTCAGCTCCAGAGAAACAGGGAAGAAAATAGGATTATGTATTTTTAATTACAATAGTGTAAATAGGTTAGGCCAGGGGTAGGGAAAGATGGCTCTTTTATGACTTGTGGACTTCAACTCCCAGAATTCCTGAGCTAGCATGATTGGCTCAGGAATTCTGGGAGTTGAAGTCCACAAGTCATAAAAGAGCCATCTTTCCCCACTCTTGGGTTAGGCGGTTTCAAGAAATGTATACATGGGGCCCAACATGTGCCAGATTACCTATTCCCAGGTTTCCAGAATTTAAAACTCTTGCTCCTCATATTGGCTATACAAAGAGAACTGTGACCTTAAGATACAAGCCCCCAGATTAAGAATGCGGTTTAAGGATGACCCATAGTTAAGAATGGAGTCTATTGTAACAAAATCTGAGATAAACATGCAATAATTCAAGTTAAATACACAATGGTTCAAGTTCATTACACAATACTATTTATTGTGTACAGCTTACATACAAATTCAACTTAAAGACATACCTTGGGAATGGCAATCTTTCCTAAACTGGGGATTCCCTGTATAATCCTTTACTTTTTCCATTCGACCCCAAGTTCTGGTACTGGAAAAAGATTTCAGAAGATGCCCTGGACAGCTAAAGTAATTCACAAGTCTAAGCCCCAAAGCAAGCATAGATTTTGGACCCTCCATGAAACTGGAGACTTTTAGGCATCTTCTGTCTAAATTATAATTTACTGTCAATGGCTTTGCTTACTGCCCGGGTAATTTTCCTAGGATCATTGGCTCCTATTAGCAGCAATGCCTTTTCATCCATCCATATTACTGTCCTCTGTGTCACATGTCCAATTATTGAACCTGCTGGAAATGTTATTCCCCAGAGCCTCAGCCCTTCCCCAAACTATAGTCTAGCTTCCTTCCAAAACCTGTCTCTGTTCACATATTAGAGTCTATAATTGTGGACTCAGCATTAAATCACTTGTGGTATTCTTCATCACTTAGCTAAGTTAAGCAAGAAACCTGGGGTCTTCTAGATGTTGACGAAATACAACTCCCAACAGCCCTAGGCAGCTTGGTAAATTATGGGAAATGCTGGGAATTATAGTTCAACAACATCTGGAGGGCCATAGGCTCCCTGCATCTGGCAGATATTTATTCCCTGGGCTATGAGGTCATCCTGAAGTTGACTTCAACATGACCTCTGCCGAAAGATGCACCTGGATTGCCAAATCTTACTCAGGTATGGTCCTTCCTTCCTCACACTTCCTCAGGCTGTTTGAAAAAGTGAACGCTATGTACTAAGGTCCTCCCCATAATAAATATTATGAACAAATTCTCTCACACACATACATACAAATTGCATGCAGAATTTTGTAGTTATCTGTGAGACTTGGGCTGCTCCCAGAAGAATCTTTTTAAATGACCAATCAAGATGTATCACTCGTTACAATAATTTTATCTTCAACCTTTATTCATCAGACCATATATTATATTCTTTTAAGTCATTTTTCCTCTTAATGAGGATCATATGCTTAGCAAGACGGGTCTGGCATAAAGGCAGAAATCTCAGAAACTGTGGTTTGTTCAAACAGCACTTTGACCCCATTGTGTTTTGGAACTGGGATAGGTTTGTCATCTGCAGTGATATTCTTCCTTTTCACATTTCCCTTGTGCATCTCTTCAGCCCTACTCCACCCCCGGCAAATTTTGAACGTATTTTTTTTTCTAAATCAAATTCTGGAATTTACACCTTCACTTTTTTTTAGATTGTGCTGCTTTATCTCTATCTTTTAGATCAGGGGTGTCAAACTTGATTTCATTGAGGGCCGCATCAGGGTTGTGTTTGACCTCGGGAGGGCAGGGGGGCGTGGTCAGGGGGCATGGCCAGCTCGATGTCACTTGTGTCGGGGGTGCCTGTGGTGGCCCGAGCGCTCTGCCAGTGAAAACGGACTCCCGAACTCCGTTTTTGCCTGCGACGGCCTCCTGCAACCCTCTGCCAGCGAAAACGGAGCTTGAGAGGGCCACCTGCGGCCCTCCCGAACTTCGTTTTTGCTGGCAGAGGCACCGTGGGCCGGTCCTTCACTGTTTCCAAGGCAGCCCCACGGGCCAGATCTAAGCACCCCATGGGCCGGATGTGGCCTGTGGGCCTTGAATTTGACACCCCTGTTTTAGATTCTGAGTAAAAGGGATATTTTTATATTCTAATATTAGAATATTCTAATACGCAGACCCTAAAATAGTACTGTAATGCTGAAAGAGGGAGACAGGAGCGTGAAGATACAGACAACCTTTTTCGGATACTATCCAAATTATACGTCTTTGATGCAATTCTTGACCACATGAAGCTCCCTTGGTTGACCCAATAAGTCCAGTTGTTTAACGTTGTGCTGCACGTATCCATTTCTTCATTATTTTCAACACAGAACTACCAATATAATCATAGGAAGACTCAGAAATTAACAGTTAGGGGCATTTGGAAATTCAGAAATGCCTCTTTTTACAAAATCTGTACACAAAAACGTGCACACAGCACAGGCGTTAAGAGCCTCCTGTGCACTTGCTTACAATTATTACTGTGTTCAGAGGGATGAATGGCTGGCAGGCGAAAGGGAAAAGTGATTTAAGGCATTTCCACACCATATGAGGCTAGTTCCACTCCCCAATCTTTAGAAAACTGCTTGAAGCCAAGTTGCAGTCATCACGTCTGCAATCCTCCAAACACCGACAACAGATGGGAAACCACCATGAGCCAATCAGTGCTCATTTCCAGCTGACCAATAAAAGAGTGCGAGACATTACCCAACTTCATGCCCCGTGAGATCTATCCCAGAATCCTGAAGCAACAGAAATCCCTTCATCTAAGCCTCACCACACAAAAGGGGAATAACGTAAATTTCTAGCAGCTCCATCCTTCCCACTTCTTTCGAACACATGTTGTGTGCATTTGCAGCACGGCAGAAAGACCGTTTTGCTCTGGTTTTTAGATAAACTGGCCGAACCAGGTTAAAAACAGCAACGGAGTGATTCCGTGATTCAGAGCTAATTTTGAACTCTATGCAAAACATCAACAACAATAAAACAGGTGGAGTTGCTCCTAGGTAGCAACTCATCTCAATCTACCTATGGTATGGGTGAACGGAGCAGATTTATTTGCAGAAAAATGCAATCCATTTAATTGTTAAACAATTTAACAATTCAGGTTAAGTTCTGCAAGCGATAATAGCAACAGCATTTACTTATATACCGCTTCACAGTGCTTTACAGCCCTCTCTAAGTGGTTTACAGGGTCAGCATATTGCCCCCCCAACAATCTGGGTCCTCATTTTACTAACCTCGGACGGATGGAAGGCTGAGTCAACCTTGAGCCGGTCAGGATCAAACTGCCGAACTGCTGGCAGTCGGGCAGTCAGCAGAATTAGCCTGCAATACTGCTTTCTAACCACTGCACCACCACGGCTCTAAAATGGGAGAAAATGGAAAACGACAAATGTAAAAGAAATTTCATGCTGAAGGAACAGTCAAAAGAAGCACAGCCCTCTGGCACTAGATGGACGACAAGAAACTCAGTCAGGCAGCAACAAAATTTTAGGCTTGTTTATTTAGAGGTTAATAATGCCACTATTATGTGTTACTCAGAAAAAGTGCATCTGACTTCAATGGCAGTTTAAAGTGTTCCATTAAGGTGTAGTTAAGTGTTTTATTTTACTTACTTATTTTGGTGCCTTTGAGTCATTATTGACTCCTGGCAATTGCCTGGACAGGTCTCTGCAGTTTTCTTGACAAATTTTCAGAAATGGTTTCTGCTTGCCTCCTTCTTAGGACTAAAAGAGAATGACTGGCCCAAGGTCACCCAGCTGGCTTTGTGCCTAAGGCAGGACTAGAACTCATGGCCTCCCAAGATTCTAGCCTGATATCTTAATCACTACACCAAACTGGCTCACTGAGTCAGTTTTTGACTCGTAGCAACTGAATAGACTAATCCTTGCAGTTTTCTTGGCAAGTACCCTTGCCTCTTTCCTAATGTTGAAAGAAAAAGACTAGCCCAAGGTCACCCAGCTGGCTTTGTGCCTAAGGTGGAACAAGAAGTCAGGGTCTCCCAGTTTTTAGCCTGATGCCTTTAACTACTACATTAAACTGGCTCTCCTAAATGTTTATAGGGAGGGAGAAATATTATGCAATTTCTTTAGCTTAGGAATTAGCAATAGCAATAGCACTTAGATTTATATACCACTTTACAGTGCTTTACAGCCCTCTCTAAGCGGTTTGCAATGTTAGCATATTTCCCCCAACAATCTGGCTCCTCGTTTTACCGACCTCGGAAGGATGGAAGGCTGAGTCAACCTTGAGCCTGGTAAGATTCGAACTGCCAAATTGCAGGCAGCTGGCAGTCAGCAGAAGTAGCCTGCAGTACTGCACTCTAACCACTGCGCCACCGTGGCTCAAGAAATTAGCAAGAAACCTACAGATAAAGGTGGTATTATGATCAACATCATTGTCATTACTATTGCAACAAAGTACAGAAAATGCCATCTCTTCATTGCCATCCAGTGGTCACCCAGGTTTTTGCAGCCTAGATCTGGTAGCCCTACATTTGTATGGAGAAGTCTCAATCATTCATATACATGCACAGAAGTGGAAAAACTAACATTTTTAGATGTTTAAACTAACATCCTAATCTAGATTGCATATGAGCTTTAATTACTTTTCTCATTTAGAACAGAAAAATTCTTGTATGTTTGCAGATCAGGAGTGAGTCATTTTTATGGACTGGGATTTCATATCGCGACAAAAATGAACAGCAAACTTGGCTTCTCTCTACATTTACTCACACTGTCTTCCCAATCACCTAGGAATCTAATACCAGGTAAGTAGCAAACGATGGGAAAGGTTTTAGAAATGAGACAACACACAGGAGCCCTCCTGTGGCCAACTAAAAGATGGCAAGTCTTGAAAAATCCAGAGACTTTTTAATAGATAGAATACTTTATTGGCCAACTGTGATTGGACATCCAAGGAATTTGTCTTTGGTGCATAAGCTCTCAGTGTACATGCAAACAAAGTAATATAATCATAAGATAGCAATAAGAGAAGGTTGTAGAAAAGATAAGAAGAATAGTAATACAGCCACACTATCCTTAGGTAAATATCTTTAGACATAAGACAATACTGTGGGAATTAGGTGTTCAGCAGAGTGATTGCACAAGGGGGAAAACTGTGTCTAATTGTTTTGGCATGCAATGCCCTATAGCTGCATCCTGAGCGGAGGAGTTGAAATGGTTTACGTCCAGGATGTGAGGGGTCTGTAGATATTTTCTCAGTCCTCTTTTTTAAATATTTTCTATGATAGTGGACTGATTAAAATGAACTGCAGGTCGTCCTTGCTTAACAATGGTAATTGGGATTGGGATTGCTAAACAATGCAATCATAAAATGTGATATCACATAACTGCAGCAGCAGTTCCGGCAGTCCCAGGTTACTGTCATTAAGCAAATCACTATGGGTCATTAAATGAGAACCTCATGGGACTGCAACTTCTGACTTCTTGCTGCCTTCCCTATTGACCAGGGCTGTCAACTGGCCATGCCCAAACCCGGTTTAGCGAAGGGGGGAAAAGTCACAATACGTCACATGACGACGCCATGACGACGCGGGTTTGACACCCCTGCTATTGACTATGTTTGTGGCAAGCTGGCAGGGAAGGTCACAAATTGTGACCACATAGCCACGGGACACAACAACAGTCAAAAATCCAGGTGGGTTGCTGAGGAGCCATATTGCAGTCACATGATCGCAAGGGAGCTGCGACAGGCAGAATTTTAAGGACCACTCATTCAGCCCCATTGCAAGTTGGAATGGTCACTGAATGAGTGGTCGTTAACCTAAGGACCACATGCAAAGGAAAAAGACCGTATCTGTTAAGAAAGTGAACTGCCCAGTTGGTCAACTGATTCTGCACAAAATGTTTTGTAAAAAAGCAAGCAAAAAAAAATCTGTTTCATGAGGAATGGACGGGGGAGGGGGAAGAATTGGGAAGGGCCATTTAAGTCATCAAGCCCTTGCTCAGTATGATTCCAAATTAAAACAATCCCCACAGATGGATATCATCAAGTGGTGTTGGAAAATCATTCTTTTCATATTCCGACAAAGGCATACTGCCATCTATTAGCGCAGTCCAGGTTCCACCGATGAAAACTGTCCTTTGATGTTTCCGAAAGTCAGGAAAAGCTCTTGCTCCAATGTGCAGTTAGTCAAAGTTTGCAGGGGAGCTGGGGTCTTTGAGATTGCATCCACTATTGGCCAAGGCAAAAAGCAGCTACAGTTCTGGGTATGGAACTGGAGGAACGGAAAAGGGATTTAACACAGAATTGTCTTCCTCAACGTGACATCTTCTGAATGTGTTGAGACCCCAAGTCTTAGATTTCTTGATATTTTAGCATAAAACTGAGGAAAACTAAGTCTTTGCAGCCGAACTGAGAAAGGTTCAAAGGTCTCACGTTGTTCTTATTTTAAGATGTTGAACCCCATATGCTGAAAGGTGCTTGGAGTTATAATTCAGCATGAACTGAACAGCCACATGTTTTTATTCATGCTGCAATATACACACGTCTTATAAAATTCAAAATAACAAGGAGAAATAACAGACTTCTGGCTTCTTACAAACTAACAGTTTTATTGTAGGACAAGCTTTCCTGGATTCTGTTCCACTTTACCTAATCTGTGGAGAGAAGCATTATCCATGCATGAGAAATGCACAGCTGAAAACTAGAGTAAGGAACATCATGATATAGAATATAGAATAACAGAGTTGGAAGGGACCTTGGAGGTCTTCTAGTCCAACCCCCCTGCTTAGGCAGGAAACCCTACACCACTTCAGACAAATGGTTATCCAATCTCTTCTTAAAAACTTCCAGTGTTGGAGCATTCACAACTTCTGGAGGCAAGCTGTTCCACTGATTAATTGTTCTAACAGTCAGGAAATTTCTTCTTAGTTCTAAGTTGCTTCTCTCCTTGATTAGTTTCCATCCATTGCCTTCAGGTGCTTTGGAGAATAGCTTGACTCCCTCTTCTTTGTGGCAGCCCCTGAGATATTTGAACACTGCTATCATGTCACCCCTAGTCCTTCTTTTCATCAGACTAGACATACACAGTTCCAGCAACCGTTCTTTATATGGTTTAGCCTCCAGTCCCCTAATCATCTTTGTTGCTCTTCTCTGCACTCTTTCTAGAGTCTCAACATCTTTTTTACACCGTGGCGACCAAAACTGGATGCAGTATCATGAGAAGAAAACACAACAGGCATAATCCCAGTTTAACACCATTACTTGCAGGTAGGACAAAAATACAGTAAGCCAGCACATCTGATTGCTCTAACACAGCCAGTATGGTCTAGTGGTTAAAGCACCAGGCTAGAAACCAGGAGATTGTGAGTTCTAGTCCTACTGTAGGCATGAAAGCTGGCTGGATGACTGAGCCAGTCGTTCTCAGTCCAATTCATATCACAGGATTGCTTTTTTTTATTAAAAAGTTTTTTATTTATAATACAATTAAAAAAGAAAAACATTGGACATGACGTAACAGTCCAGTTTAAACATTCCCATCAAGATATTTCTTCTCATAAGTACAATTCTTTTTCTCTATATAAATATATACAAACTTTATATACAATACTAAATCTATTTTTTCCTACTCGCTAACATAAGAATATATACATTTCCAACTTGTCACTAATTCATAATCCCAACAGTCCTCCTCGATTCCCACCAATGGTACAATTTATCCCAGATTTCAAAGTATTCCGATTCATTCTTATCTTTCAATCCCATCGTAAGCCTGTCCATTTCAGCACAATATTTTATGTAATATCTCTTCCTCTGAGGGGGTTTCTTTGTTCTTCCATTTTTGTGCAAAAGCCAGTCTAGCAGCAGTCAAAATATGCAACATTAAGTATATTGTTCCGTTATCATATTTATCTATACCCAATAAGAAAAGTTCACAGGATTGTTGATGTGGAGAAAATAGGAGGAGCAAAGGGGTATGTTAGCCACCTTGAGTTATTCATAAAAATAATATAAAAATAAAGGCAGGATAAAAAATAAATGCGTAAATTTAAAAAATCTAAACCTATAGTGGTAACTCAGACAACATATGCTAATAGGTGGAAAAAGATGTAGGGTTCTGCCCTTCTCACAGGTAAAATACCTACCCATGTTTCAGATGAAAGATCAGGGCTTGTCAGAGTGTGTGTGTGTGTGTGTGTGTGTGTATGGGCATGCACATGCATATGCACATGCACATGCACTTGAATAACATGCATTTGTGGAAAGAGATACCACTACTTCAGTCTTTTTTAACCTTGGCAACTTTAAGATGTTTCCCAGAATTCCCCCAACCAACATGCTGACTGGAGAATTCTGGGATATGAAATCCAAACATCTTAAAATTTGCCAAGGTTGAAAAACACTGCATTACCCACAATCACACTTAGGTTTTAATGTTACATTTTACAGACAATGAAGAGGAAAATAATATTTAAAACCAGTCTCTGTGCATAATGGTGGCTATTATTCAGACGACAGGACAATGGCTAGGCCTATTAGGACAAACTCACCCATTGCCCTGCATGTGCAGCCTAAGACTCGCCCAATATTCCCTGTTAGAGATTGCAAACATCGGGCAACCAGGCAACCAAGAAGAAATGGGTAACATTACTTCTTTTAATCAAGAAGCCTCAGAATTTCTTGCAGTAATTAAAAAAAAAAATCCTTTGTGCATCCTCCTCCCACTCCCCCAGAAAAGCACCTTCAAATTGTTCTCTTTTACCTGCAAGCTGCACAGCAAAAGAAGTTGCTAATTATATCTTCCACATATAAATCCTGCTGACTCGGCCTGCTGACATATTCCCCTATCAATTCTTTCCTTTGCATTTAATTCATACTAATTAGGATAATTAGCATTGTTCTGGGCTCCCCACCCCCTTCTGAAAAGAGGTGTATGTATGTGTGTGCATCACGAAGGCACACACATGTACCCATTTAACTGAACCTGTTAGGGATTTCTTTGTGCACCTCAACTGCCAGGCAGTGGCCTTAGAGTTATGTCGGGATTCTACAATTCCAAGATAGATAGCTGAATATCTAGATAGATATCTAGATAGATATCTAGATATCTAGATAGATAGACAGACAGACAGACAGACAGACAGACAGACAGACAGACAGACATAGATTAGATAGATAGGTAGGTAGGTAGTTAGATAGCAGTGATGGGTTGCTACCGGTTTGCCCCGGTTCGGGCAAACCGGTAGCAGCGGCGGCGGGAGGCTCCGCCCACCCGCCCGGACGTCATCACGGATGATTTGTGCATGTGCAGAAGCTTCTGCGCATGCACAGAAGTGGTGTGCACGCACATCTCTGAACCAAAGGTAAGTGAAACTCATTACAGGTAGGTAGGTAGGTAGGTAGGTAGGTAGGTAGGTAGATAGATAGATAGATAGATAGATAGATAGATAGATAGATAGATAGATAGATAGATAGATAGATAGATAGATAGATAGATGATAGATAGATAGATAGATAGATAGATAGATAGATAGATAGATAGATAGATAGATAGATAGATAGATAGATAGATAGATAGATAGATAGATAGATAGATAGATGATGGACGGACAGAATAGAGGAATCCTGCTTGTGTGTGTGAAATAGATTTTTCATGTGTCAATCTGCAGAGAGTAAAGAAGATGACCTTGACATAAATAGACAAGATTCCTTATCAAAGCAACAAGGGGAACAATTTATCTTAAATCAAAACATGCAGAAAGTGTGTGAAAGTGGCCCAGACAGACCCTTCCCTAATTCACCTAAGTATAGGAAGCGGAGGGGGAGGCACAGCATAATCAGACTTGCAAGATTTTGTTAATACAGACAGTTTCAATCAAAGTATTCTGAAACTTCCTGTGGAGTGGATTTATGGCCTGGGCTACCTGTTGGGGCTGACACAATCTTAGGTGGGGTGTATAGCCGTTCCTTTCATAACCAACGCTCCCTTTGGAAGAGTGTGAAGCTTGGGGAGGGGGTAGATTTTCTCTCTTGTAATGGCGATTTGCTCTGCATTCTTTCTCCTTCTCCATGAGCACCACCAACTATTTCCAGGGGCTGGTGTCTGATCTGGGACATGTGCCACCAGCATGGACATTCCCTTCAGCACTAGCTGAGGATGGAGCTCAGTCATTATTATTGATGCATCCTTTTTCTTTGTTTCATGCCCTTCCTCCATCTGTTACCTGTTACTTGGTCTTATTTTAAACACAGGTTGGAAATAACCAGACTGGCAGATAACAGGTGCAGAACAGGAGTGTGGGATGAAGAAGGTGGGTTTCCTCCATCTCACTCCATGCTCTCCCTTGTACCTGTCATCTATTAATTGGGCAACTTGGCAGGTGACTAAATCTAGCTCTCTATGCATCCATCTAAACTCTCCCTGTTCCACATTAATGTTGTTTTTCCTGTTAAGGCTTGATGGAAAGAGAAATTAAGCCCAGGGAATCCACCAATTGGTTTACACTTAATTTGCCTTCATAAGAACAGCACTCTACATTTTGCCTTATTACTGCTGCAGAAAAACAACTGACCACGAGGATGGCATAACTTATGTCAATATACTTTTCTGCCAACTCAAGGACTGATGGATGGTATTTCAACTTTGCCATCTGGATGTATCCTTAGGCTAACCTAAACTTTTACTGCCCCTTTCACTCCCACCAAAGGGGTGTTAAATGCAAAAGCTGAAAACCCTGAGCAAGGGGACAGTTACCAATGGAAATTCTGTAAAAGCTGGTGTAAGATGATGGATGGATGGATGGATGGATGGATGGATGGATGGTTGGATGGATGATGTCAAGTCATTTTCGACTCCTAGCAACCACACAGATTTTCTCCATGACGATCAACCTGTTTGTTCAGGACTCCCAATTGAGCATTAATCGCCACTGTAACTGAGTCCATCTATCTTGTAGATGGTTGTCCTCTAGGCACTAGATATTCATACAAAGTTCTTAATGGTCTGTTTCCACAGAACTCTTGAATCAGGAGATCCAGGTTATGCAGGGAGGAAGAATCTTACAGCTCCTCTCCACCAAATTTACCCCCTCTGGAGACATCACCTCATCACTATCACATCCCCTCCAATTAAAAGAAAAAGTGTGTCCCTCCACCTCAGAAGGTTTTTTTTTTTCCCCTACTCTTGATTTATGGAACTACTTTCTGATTGCTTCTGGAAGGACATTAAAACACAATAAGTAAGCTTAAAACAAACTGTAGGTAGTGTTTCCTATCTGCACTGAGGGAGAGTAGGCACATTCACCAATAAGCTATGCTTTTAACTCATTATGAGGTCCAAATAGACCCAATATTTTAGAGAAAGCAACCACCTCAATATATCCTTTTGATCTCAGGCAATGAAATGACCCAAAATATATTCACTACCCCTAATACACCTGAAGATGTTTCACAAAGAGCTACCACCTTTGAGGATGCTTCTACAAATAGCCATTTATCTCAGCCTGTGATGGAGTATCCAGAGTAACATTGCCCACTGACTATGTAATTTCTACTGCTTTTTGAGTTTTCATCCCATCTTTTGCAAAGACATTACAAAACAACAGAGTGTTAATTATGGAAAAACTGTATCTCAGCATGAGGGACCTTTGTATAGATATAACAGGAAAATCAGATTTATGTCACCTCTAATCCAGAGGTTGAAAATACCTATTTAATTAAAAATGCCTCTGTCTAGGACAGGGGTCTGCAACCTGCGGCTCCGGAGCCGCATGCGGCTCTTTGGGCCCTCTGCTGCGGCTCCGTGGCCCAGTCAAGCAGAGGAATGAAAGAGCTGTCGCCCTATCGTGGCGGTGGCATGGCCGGAGCCTTAGTGCGGGAGCAAAGAGCCCCTGCATTTGCCTTTGCGTGGCAACAACATTCCGCTTTTGTCGCGGTACATTTGCTGTTGCCGCCAGCAAAGAGGACTGGGAGAGAATGGTGGGGGCAGATCTTGCAGGGTGGGGGCCATTCCCCAAGCCTGGCCTTCCTCCTCCCTTGTCGGCGGGGCCAAGAGAAAGAAGGGGGCGGTGTAGGGAAGCGTCCCCCTCCCCCGCCGAACGCCAAGCACAACAGCCCCGCGGGAGGGAGAGATGGCCCAGCAGAAGCACCCCCATTGGCCAGTTGGACAGCGGAGAGGCGTGGCCTGGCTCTCGCAGTGGGATGCTGTTCGGCACATCCAGATGCGAACTGCCGCCTTTGAAACGCGCTGCATTTTGTTGCCTGTGCCTTCCTCGATCTCAGCTCCTGAGAGCTATGTTTTTGCTCGCTTTCTGTTGCCTGTACCTTCCCCAGGCAGCAATGGCTGGGGCCGGGGGGGAGGGCAGCAGAGGCGTCAGGGCTGCTCCCCCCCTCAGCAAGCCAGGTTTCGAGGAGCCTCGCAGTGGGACGCTGTTCGGCACATCCAGATGCAAGCTGCCGCCTTTGAAACGTGCCGCTTTCTGTTGCCTGTGCCTTCCCTGATCTCAGCTCCTGAGATCTATGTTTTTGCTCACTTTCTGTTGCCTGTACCTTCCCTGGGCAGCGATGGCTGGGGCTGGGGGGGGGCAGCAGAGGCATCAGGGCTGCTCTCCCCCTCAGCAAGCCAGGCCTCGAGGAGCATGGAGAGTTGCGGGTGAGCGCCGGAGGGTCAGAAGATGCACTCCGACGTCGCCCTAACACACGTTTCCAGCGCACGCTCCTCTGTCCCGAAGTAGGATTGAGTGGGGGGAAGGGAGCAGGGGGAAGGGGGAAGGTTAGGAGGGAAGGAGAAGCCCAGCTGGCTTTCCTTTGGCGTGGGGCGGGGGAAAGACCCAATACCCCCTCCATGGCCTGCCCGCTGCTCTTGCAGCGCCTTGCGCAGCACAGCGAAAGCATGCTTCACAAATGGGGAGACTGCATCTCCTCCTCCTACTGGAGTCCATTTAACTGCTGCGCAAGGTGTGCGCAGCAGTTAGATTTAGCGCGCTCTTCACAATGGGGGAGACGGTGTCTCCTCCTCCTCCTGGAGCCCATTACAACACGGAGCATCTGCTGCAGCCGGGCCGGGCCAGCGTCTCAGGGCGGAGAGGTGCAGGCAAGACTAAGAAGTGCCGGAAGAAGCCTCCGCGAGATGAGAGGCAAGTACAGGGGCGTTTCCCTCTTGTTCTGAGTGAGTCTCCATCCCCGCCATCGCCCTTGCCTTCTAGCTTCATTTATCCGGGAACCTGAAATGACTCTTGATTTTAAATAATATGGTAAAAAGCACCCAAAGAAGAAGAAAGAACATCAGAAAAAAAACCCAAACCCTTGCCTGTTTTTGGAAATGGTTCAAGAGGGAGCACACACACACACGAGAGAGAGGGGGGGAGAGAGGAAGGGAAAGAGAGGGGGGAAGAGAGAAAGAAAGAAAAGGAGAGAAAAAGAGAGAGAAAAATAAGAAAATGATGGAGGGAGAGAATGAGAGACAGGAAAAAGAGAAACAAATGAGAGAGAAGGGAGAGAGGGAGAGAGAAATGAGAGAGAGCTGGAGGGAAAGAATGAGAGAGGAAAAAGAGGGAAACATAGAGAGAAGGGGGAGAGAAAGAAAAAGAGGGAGAGGGAAAAGAGAGAAAAACAAATGAAAGGGAGAGAGAGAGAGAGACAAATGAGGGAGAAAAGGGGAGAAAAAGAAATGAGAAAATGATGGAGAGAATGAGAGGAAAAGGAGAAACAAATGAGAGAGAAGGGGAGAGGGAGAAAGAAATGAGAGAGGGAAAAGAGGGAAAAATTGAGAGAGAAGGAGAGAGAAAGAAAGGAAGGAAGGAAGCAAGGAAGGGAGAGGGGAAAAAACACAGAGAGTGAGAGAGACCCATTTCCAACAGAAAATACCCAAAGCCACAAAACCTGGGTAGGCGTGGCTGGGGAGGGTCCTGTGACTGGAAGGGAGTGATGTTGAGTTGGCCACGCCCACCCAGGTTTTGTGGCTCCCAGTGTTTTCTTTTCTGTGGGAAACGGGTCCAAGTGGCTCTTTGAGTGTTTAAGTTTGCAGACCCCTGGTCTAGGACAAGGACTCCTACTCCCCAAAAGGGTAGTCAATCCCCTAAATTCTTAAACTACTTCATCATCTAAAGCTTCTGAGAACCAGCACGCAAACTATCGGTCAATAACATGGCATCTGTGGCTCATGTAATACCTCCATATGACATCTATAAGGGACCCAAAATTAAATAAATTAAATATATGGAGAGATAGCCAAAATCTTGTATTTGTTCCATCACTTGTTCCCATTTAATACCTTGCAAAAATATCACAGATTATGAAATTTTGAACAGGAATTGTAAAGTTTTTTCAAGTTTTTGGTGAATTCACAATATTTCATCTACGTAATCCCAGTTACCAAATGCAGTGTCACCATTCAGCTTCATTTAAACATTTCTAGCAAAGGAGAATCTGCCACTTTTCAAGGCTGGCTGTTCTGTATTGGACAGATGTTACCATCACGAAAATTTTCTTCTTCGTCATCTAAACCTTTGTTTGTGATCCTGCATGACAGCCTTTTCGATATTGGAAGAGAGATATCTCCCTCTTCACAGACATCTCCACTCATTCCTCATAATTATTTGTCTTCCAAGGTTCTCTTATCATTTTGGTTGCTCTTTTCTAGACAAGCTTCAGTTTGACAATGTCCTTCCTAAAATTGGACTCCGTATTCTAGATGTGGTCTGACCAATTCAGAATAGAGACAAACGATGGCATTGCCACAGCCGAGGCAAATAATTGTTTCCATCATGAGTTTACTTATTTTAGTCTTCTCATGAAGCTCATGCTTTAGAAGTCCTTGGAATCTAATGTAATGAATTCAGTGATCAGCACATACTGTCACTTCAGCTTTCTCTAGCCAGGTGTCTTCCAGACCTACTGGACTTCAAACTAGAGTCCTCCAGCTAGCTTGACTAGGCCCACTGGGAAGAAAGGAGTGGTCCAATGCTTCTAGAAGGCTTCACGTTGAGGAAGCCTGTTGTGTTCTGACTGACCTCTAAATGAACTATAAATTGTTATGCTTAGCTGAACTCTGAATGAACCCTGATTTGTTATGTTTGAGTTGAACTCTAACTGAACTGTATGTTTTTACTCAGGTCCAGCGTTTGAATGCTCAAACGCTATTGGTTGTTGTGTCTGACAGCCCTCTATAAAAGAGCTAGCTGTCAGACCATGCTTCGCTGGTTGTCTTGAGTTGAGCTAATAAAAAGAGCTGTTCAGAAGTCAGTCTCATGTGGTCGTTCCAACTCTCTAACAAAGCCCAAAATGCAATGCCTGTCCGAATTTTCAGACTTGTCAATGTAGAGGTGTCAGAGATTCAACTCAGAACCCTTTGTATGCAAAGCATGTCCTCTTCCATTGAGCCACAGACTTTTCATTGTGTTCATCTCCTCTGCATACTTGCATGGATGTACAACCATAAAATAAGTTTCCCGTGGAGATCTTAAAGCTACAGAGTTTATTTAGAGTTTATGCTTGACCCATACTCCTCCCATATCCATAGATACTCCTTTTACTTTAATTGTTCTCTCGCGCATCCTGCAAAGGCCCTACCTTTCTTTAATTTAATTTAATTTAATTTAATTTTAAAGAAGAAGCAATGAGCTATCTGGAAAATGTTTCGCTGAAATGTTATTTCTCTGCCCCAGGCAATATGAGCACTAATGAACACCACATTGAAGATTAAGGCCAAATTAACTAAGACATTATCTCTCTAAATATCAAGCAAGTGACCACGAACCAACACAAAAAAAAAAACCAAGTGGAAAAAATTAATTCAGAAAGTTAGTAAGAAAAGTGATACAATCAAAGAGAGGGATGGAAAAATTCTTCCCCGCAACCTCAAAGAAAAGATAACAAGAGATTTCCTCTCCCCATTTCTGCCATAACTCATACCAGCTGCTTCACATAGGGGCACCTGGTAGACTATCTGGCCAGACTAGTCCAGCTCTACCTACTACAGGTACTCCTCAACATACGACCACAATTGAGCCCCAAATTTCCATTGCTATGCAAGAGAGTTGTTAAGTAAGTTCCATCCCATTTTAAGACCTTTTGCCACAGATGACCTTTTGTAGTTCTTAAATTAGTAGTTGTTAAGTTAGTAACATGGGTGTTCAGTGAATCTGGCTTCCCCCATTGACTTTGCTTGTCAGAAGGTCGCAAAAGATTATCACATGACCCTGGGACACTGCAACCGTCACAAATACATGCCAGTTGCCAAGTGTTGGAATTTTGAGAACATGACCATGGGGATGCTGCAACAGTCGTAAGTGTGGAAAACAGCCAAAAGTCACTTTTTTCAGTGCCGTTATAACTTCAAACAGTCACTGAACAAATGGTTGTAAGTCAAGAATTCCCTGTACTAGCAGCACCTGCCTGGATTCTCAGGTAGAAAGAAAACCTTCCCATCACCTACCACCAGAGGTGGGATTCAGCAGGTTCTGACCAGTTCTGGAGAACCGGTAGCGGAAATTTTGAGTAGTTTGGAGAACCGGTAAATACCACCTCTGAGTGGCCCCACCCTCATCTATTCTCTGCCTCCAGAGTCCAAGCTGATCGGGAGGAAATGGGGATTTTGCAGTAACCTTCCCCTGGAGTGGGGAGGAATGGAGATTTTACAGTATCCTTACCCTGCCACGCCCACCAAGCCACGCCCACAGAACCGGTAGGGAAAAAAAAAAACTGAATTCCACCACTGCCTACCACCTGAATCCTGACCTGGAGGTGCAGAGAAATCCACATTCATTCAGGTCCGGTTCATTCTTGATGCTATCTCTTTGTGTTTTATCATTAATAAAGGAGAATATTTGCAGCTAGGGTTGAAACAAGGGGTCCTTGATGCTCTTTGAGCTTGCTTGCTTTCTTGCAGTCGTTTCATTATCCTAACTAGATAACATCATCAGTGCTAGAAGGAGTGCTGTTTGCTGCCAGAATATAAACTGATAGCAAACAGCACTCCTTACTAGCACTGATAATGTGACCTAGTTAGGGTAATGAAATGTCTGCAAGAAAACAAGCAAGCTCAGAAAGCACCAAGGACCCCTCATTTTACCATTAACATTTCTTAGGCAACCCATTCCCACTGCATTCAATTTTATGTTTCTCCTGGCATACCGAAGTCTCATGTGCACATAATAAACTGTCTTATAGGCAGCCATTTTCACTTTTCATTCTTGGCAAAATGTCACATACTGCCCCTTCTCTTCTACCAGCACTTGAATGTTCCAGCAATTTTCCCATCTTTAGTAAATATTCCACCAAGATACATACATTAATTGATTTACTCTAGTTTCCATCAGGGGTGGGATTCAGATTTTTTTACTACCGGTTCTGTGGGTGTGGCTTGGTGGGCATGGTGTGGCTTGGTGGGCGTGGCTTGGTGGGTGTGGCAGGGGAAGGTTACTGCAAAATCCCCATTTCCTCCTGATCAGCTGGGACTCAGGAGGCAGAGAATAGATGGGGGCAGGGCCAGTCAGAGGTGGTATTTACCGGTTCTCCGAACTCCTCAAAATGTCCGCTACCGGTTCTCCAGAACTGGTCAGAACCTGCAGATGATGGCGGGGCCAGTCAGAGGTGGTATTTACCGGTTCTCTGAACTACTCAAAATTTCCGCTCCCGGTTCTCCAGAACTGGTCAGAACCTGCTGAAACCCACCTCTGGTTTCCATCCTTCAAGTATAATTTGAATTCTTTCATTTCCTTGTGATTGATGCATTTCCCTTTATCTTTGATGCATTAATTTTCAGATCTATCCTTATCTTTGCATTATGCAGCCTGTCCAACACTTGCTGCAATTCATTTGGATTCTCAACCAGCAACACAGCATCACCTCCATGTAAAATGACATGTACATGTGTGTCTCTAGCCAATACGCTTCTTCATCATCACAGTCTTTATACAGTTATTGTTTAATTGTTTTTAATTATTCCGTACTTCGAACTGAACATTTCACTAAGCATTCCATTGATTGCCACATGCTTTATTTCTATTGCATATCACTTTTATTGCATTCCACAAGAAACATTCAATTGTATACTTGTGCAAAATGTTCAACAATCAAAACATATGCACTGCTGGCTTTCTCAGATGCAAACAGTTTTCTGGTACCTTCTGAAGAGTAAAATCTGGGCTGCATATTCTGTCTGGCTTAAACCTAAGTTGTACTTCCCAGATTTTGTTCACTGTCATCACTTGTATCTTTTTAATTAGAGTTTTAGAAAAATGTCTTTCCAAGCGCTGTTAAACTAATCCCCCTGTAGTTTAGGCATTTACTCTTGCTACCATTCCTTTTTAGAGTGGGACAATATTAGCATACTTCTAATCATCACCCACAGATGAACTCTTCACACCCATTAAATAAGTCACATAACCACTGTGCAAAAGCAAACTGACATCCATATTTCTCCAACAACATTGTGTATCTCAGCAATGAGAGCCACTGATGTATGATTGATATTATGCTTCAATATTATTATTCAAATTTATCGCATTTCATTTCATCACTTTTACTTTTAATACCTCTATCAGAGGATTGTTTCCCCTTTCGCTAGCTTCCCACATGGTGCTTATTATTTTCAAAAGCATTCTGCAATCTCCTCTGTCCCTTTTAATTCTAACTATCTGTTAAACTACCGTTTAAACTACTGAAGTTTGCAGATGATACAACAGTGATTGGTCTCATTTGAGACAACAACGAAACCGCATACAGACGGGAGGTTGAACAACTAGCCTCGTGGTGCGACCGGAACAATCTGGAACTGAACACACTCAAAACCGTAGAAATGGTGGTAGACTTTAGGAGAAACCCTCCCATTCTACCACCTCTTACAATACTAGACAACACAGTATCAACAGTAGAGACCTTCAAATTTCTAGGTTCTATCATATCTCAAGACCTAAAATGGTCACCTAACATCAAAAAACATCATCAAAAAAGCACAACAAGAATGTTCTTTCTGCACCAACTCAGGAAGCACAAACTGCCCAAGGAGCTGCTGATACAGTTCTACAGAGGAATTATTGAGTCTGTCATCTGCACCTCTATAACTGTCTGGTTTGGTTCTGCAACCCAACAAGACAGACACAGACTTCAGAGGATAATCAGAACTGCAGAAAAAACAATTACTGCCAACCTGCCTTCCATTGAGGACCTGTATACTGCACAAGTCAAAAAGCGGGCTGTGAAAATATTTACTGACCCCTCGCATCCTGGTCATACATTGTTTCAACTCCTACCCTCAAAACGACACTATAGAGCACTGCACACCAGAACAACTAGACACAAGAACAGTTTTTTCCTGAACACCATCACTCTGCTAAACAAATAATTCCCTCACCACTGTCAAACTATTCACATT
>QLTV01002579.1:309646-329668 GCA_003457575.1 Thermophis baileyi
ATAGAATAGAATAGAACAGAACAGAACAGAACAGAACAGAACAGAACAGAACAGAATAGAATACTTTATTGGCCAAGTGTGATTGGACACGCAAGGAATTTGTCTCTGGTGCATAAGCTCTCAGTGTACATACAAGCAACAAGTGATAAATCATGATTCTAAAATACATTCATCATAAATCATAAGATACAACACTTAGTAATAGTCATAGGATACTAAATAAGCAACCAACATAAATCATACTAGGATACTAAATAAAACAATTAATATAAATCAGAAGATACAAGCAACAAAGTTATAATCATAAGATGATAAGGAAATAGGTAATAGGAAAGATGAGAAGAAGAATAGTAATACAGCCCTACTTGGTAGTTTGACAGTTTTGTGGGAATTAGTTGTTTAGCAGAATGATGGCATGTGGGGTGGGGGGGGACTGTCCTTGTGTCTAGTTGTTTTGGCGTGCAATGCCCTATAGTGTCGTCTTGAGGGAAGAAGTTGAAATAGTTTATGTCCAGGATGTAGAGCGTAAGAGAATATGCCTGAAAACCATTCCATTTGCACGAAACCTAAAAACATGGGAGGTTAGTTTGATTCATTTTATCCACTGTTGTTGACACCGACTGAGAGATGGTCTCCCAGATACCAATCAAGATGTTACCTGCTGGTGATGCTAGGACTGAACCAAAGGTGGGTTCCTCCTGGTTCGGACTGGTTCGCCCAAACCGGTAGCAACCCAGTGGTGACGTCACGATGACATCACGGATCCGGTTCGGTCGGTGCCAGTCCGTGGACGCCGCCATATTTTTTTTGAAATTTTTTTTGAATTTATTTTTTTGAATTTTATTTACTTTTTGGAATTTTTTTCCGGGTTTTTTTTCTTCTGTGCATGCACAGAAGCTGAGTTTCCGGCACTGCGCATGTGTCGCCATCTTGTTTTCAGCTTTTGGGGGGGGGGATTTTATTTTATTTTTTTGCTCTGCGCACCACACAGCGCGGGAGGAAGCGAACCGGCAGCGAGGTAAGTTAGAACCCACCCCTGGACTGAACCTAACGTGTGCATTGTGTGTGCTCAATCACTAAGCCTAAACTAATATTCTGTCTTTCACCAGAATAGTGCGTCCTTCCAATATGTTAATGAACAACAGTTCCAAAAGGCACTGGGAGATATTGATGCTGACATTCCCCGGACTGACCGACACCGGACCTTCTTCCAGTGAGAACATCTCCTCCTTCCCCAGCCACAACTAAGCCGAAGCAAAAAAGCTGATTGCCAAGCTCATTTTGCAAACTCTCAATTTTCAGGCTGGGTGGCTATTTGAAAATACCCAGCCTGGCTTCTTCTGTTTTGCCAGACTCAGGAAGAAGAACATTTATAAACACCTAGTGAACTGAATAACTGACAGGTTTCATTGGGCTTGACAGATCAAAATTTGTGCAGGGCTAAGTGGGAATATCTATCAAATCCGATTTGATTAAAATATGGGCATATCAGAAACACAAAAGCATTATCTTGAGGAATATTTGCATTTTTACTACAAACTGATTTGATTACTCATCCCTCTCAGAAAATGCAGAATCTTTTTACCGTGGTTTTATTTGCTGAAATTTACCCTGCATTCTACTTTGGAGAAAACAAAATTACTCAAAAGTGAACTCTTACAGCCAAGACAGATTCGGTATAGGTGATCTAAAGTCATATTTCCTGACCATGTTTTTGTAAATTAAAAGCAGTTATAGTGCGATCCAGTCTTGCTCATGGCAGGGTATCTAGACAAAGAGATGCTTAACTTTCCCACTCCTCTACCTCCTAATATAGTTACTAGCTTTCTGGATAGAGGCCACTTAAAGGAGTTAAACATCCCTGCCTTAAACCACTGCTCTAATCAAATTGGTTCTCCCCACCTCCAAAATGCTTTATTGCCTTTTTAAGGACAGCCTCAGTTTATCTGTGCCAAGAACCACAACAACAAAACAGGGACAACCTTGAAGTTGCTTAGTTACCTTCCAGCAGCAGATTGAGCAAACTTTGATTTATATTTCTACTTAGATTCTAAGTATTATTTATACATGAATGCAGAAACACACGTATCACTGTATAATCTGCAAACTCTGTTCAAACCCATGTCTTCTCTTATTTGGAGATGAATGATCTGTCCCTGCCACTGTAGCTCGCACTTGTGACATTCCTCTCTCTTTACAGACGTGAAGGGCTAGTGAAGCTGCTTTACCTCAGGGACATTCTCATCACGTTTGCGGCCTTTCACCAAGGTGAGGAAACCGCCACACAATGTACTTCCAGGAACTGCAGCTGGCAGTATGAGTTTGCTGCCTATTTTTTCCCCATTCTCTCCATCTCCCCCCTCCCTCTCTATTCCTGACACTTAACAGTCCCACCGTTCATCATTTATATGGGCCTCTCAATGTGCCAAATACTTTCTAGTTCAAAGTATTTTTCAAATAGATGCAGGCAGGGCTTTTCTTAAAGGAGGTTCTAAGGAAGGAACAGAGGTATCTGCTGAATGTGGTGCTAAATATTCCCATATTTCACACACAGCCGGGTAGAAGTTGCATAATGCAGGATGTGCAAAGCACTATCTCTGTCTCTCTCTCCCCATGCAGGGCTGGCTCCGTCACTGGGCAGCTGCCTTAGGCCAAACATGCTTATAGAGCAGGGGTCGCCAACCTTTCGGACCTCAGGGACCACTAAATTCATAATTTTAAATCCCGTGGACCACCAATATGAATTTTTAAAAAAGATAAATAGTATTTAGTGCAATATAAAAAATGCAAATAATTTTTCTGCGGACCACCAAATTTTCTCGCGGACCACCAATGGTCCACGGAGCACCGGTTGGTGACCGCTATTATAGAGTAAGCAGGGCAATCTGCATGCTTTCTAAGATATAGTAGCTACTGCTCTCAGGTGTTGGAAGGACACCAATCTAATCAGCTAATCAGTTAATGTACTGATTAAATTTGGATAGGGGGGTGGGTGAGCCTCAAGCAGCAAATTGTCTTAGGCTAGCTCTATTCCCCACCCATAAACGTCTGAAGCAGTCACTTCATTTCTGTTCTTCCCTCTTAGATCAAGAATGTCCAACCTTGGCAATTTTAAGACCTGTGGACTTCAACTCCCAGAATTCCCTAGCCAGCATAGAGAAAATTCATGGCTGGCTAGGGAATTCTGGGAGTTGAAGTCCACAGGTTTTGAAGTGGCCAAACAGTTCTTATCTGCAGTTTGCTTATAAACCTTTCATTCTCTCTCTCTCTCTCTCTCTCTCTCTCTCTCTCTCTCTCTCTGATAGGGCTGGAAGGGATTTCAGAGGTCTTCTAGTCCACCCCTCCCCTGAAGCAGGAGACTCTATACCAGGGGCGTCCAATCTTGGCAACTTTAAGCCTTGTGGGCTTCAACTCCCAGAATTCCCCAGCTAATGTGACTGGCCGGGGAATTCTGGAGTCAAAGTTCACAAGTCTTAAAATTGCCAAGGTTGGACACCCCTGCCTTAGATTGTTCTCTATTCTGTGTTTTGTAAAGTGCTTTGAAATGCTGGTATATAGGAGGCAGCATAAAAATGGTGCACATATCTCACTTTAAAAAGTTTATCATGCCAACCAATCCCTTTTTATCCTAAAATCAGTTCTACTAATTCGATAGGATATTTTCCCAAAGAGGGATGCATCACATTACAGCCTAGATGTAAAATTCTACCTGCTGGGAAGGGACGCTGTAAATAATTTTTGAAGGTTGGGGATCTTCTGTTCCAATAGCACAGCTTCTTCATTTTGAAGGAAAGAAAATTCATACCAGAGTGTTAACCATTGTGGTATAGGAGTAGAAAGTTCCATTGCTGCAAATACTGAATTAGCAAATACTGTCAGCTTTGGTCCTGGAATTACAGTAAATTCTTATCATTTGCAGTAGTTACATTTTATCAAATTGTCACGAATAGTAAATTAATGAATACTGAACCATTACTCCTAAGGAAATACAACATTAGATTTCTGCAATCTTCTGGTCACAACATGCTCATCAACTGATCAATACATCCCCTTGTTTTATGTGTGTTTCTGTTAAAGGACACCTTATTTAATATATATCTATTTCTTGCAAATAAAAGTCCTCGGGGGGGGGGGGAGATTAAACAAAGACCAAGTATTTAAAGTTTCATTAAACCATCTTATTTATAATGGCCATTTTAACCAGTGAGATCAGAAGGCAGACATGCACAGACAGGTCACGTAAAATTTTCACATTGCACATGTCCTCAAATAACCGCAAAAGCATTTCAAGTATTGATTTCGGGGTTACAAATAAATTTAGCAAGGAGGCAAATCCTCAAATACGGAACCCAGAAATAATGAGGATTGACAGCTAATTCGGATCAATCAGAGTTGCACTTCTGTGCGTGCTTTTATCTATGAATCCAGCGAGCAGAGGTGGGTTCCTACCGGTTTGGACCGGTTCTATAGAATAGGTAGTAACTTGGCGGCCTGGGTCGCTGGAACTGGCAGCGACCCAGGCCTGCCACGCCCCCAAGCTAGTTCTCTTGGCGGCACCATCTTGTTTTTTGCTTCTGCGCATGCGCAGCTTTTTTGTACTGCGGATGTGCGCGCGTGCCCCTGCGACCCGCCTGCGCGGCGCATCTCTGAGCGAACCGGCAGTAGGAAAATCCGGAACCCACCCCTGCCAGTGAGACATATTTTTTAAGAAAGCATGCAGATGACTCTGTTGCCTGCATAAGAGCATTCTAATAGGACTATTATTATTTATTTCCTGTTTTTATTTTGCTGGGCAAGTGACCAAACCTCCAAAGAAACTATAATGTGCAAAAGTAATATATATAGCAGTGTGTAGAACCCAGAGAGCCTTTGTGTGAGAAATGACAGCATTGAACTTCTCTGTTCTCATTATTATTATGCAATTCACTCTCTGAGTGTATTATTGAGCTAACCTCCCCTATCTAGTTTTGAACAATTCAACCATACTGGCCGGGAATTCAGGCCCCAAGGAAGACACATAGAATTACTTCTGAGCAGTTTCCTTTATTATTCCTCCCCTGTAGACAGAAAACTTGCCAAACTAAAGCAACTACATGCACCATTAATCAGAACTGATAGGGTGGAGTTGCCTTCACTTTCTTTCTCCCAACCAAACTTCCCTGCCTCTTTGCTCTCTGAAATGCAGCCCCTCCCTCCTGGGAATCCAGACTACATTCCACCACAAGTAAAGATACTCTGGAATCCAGTTCAACTCTTGGAGACTGCCTTTGTGCACATTTCATGGCTGCATTATGAAATTGGTTTGCCATCAACTTCTTCCCAGCTGTTTTTCCATTTCCCAATCTAGCCAATGACGGTGGAATTCAAGTGCTAACCAGAGTTGAGCCTGCTTAGCTTCCCAACCCATACAAAGTGTTCTGAATCTAAATTCTGAATGAGTGGTTGTTGGATAGTCCTCCCTTTTCTTCCTGCTTCTGCTTTGTTCTCTCCTATCCCATAGAGATTGGATACTGCCGGGGGATGCATTACTTTGCCAGCCGCTTCTTAGAGACCCTGGACAACGAGACAGAGGCTTTTTGGTGCTTTGTAGGATACATGCGGCGGTCTGCATGGGGCTTCACCACCACGGGTGTCCGTCGGAAGATACGTGAGTGAAGGGAAAATGGAGGGGTGAAAACAGATGCAAGCTTTGCAAAGCGGCTCTGTTGACTAGAGGCATTCTGTTTGACGCAAACATCGTGCCTTCTCTTCAGCGAAAGCTTCAAGGGAAGAATGGGATGCTTCCTGCAAGTTTGCAGCAAAATTGGATTGTGAAAAATGGCCATTGGCTGGTATTTTGGCTGCAATGCCACCCAGGGACCTTCCCCACTGGAGAGTTAAAGTGTCCTTCAACTATCCTGGAGCTGGCAGAAGATGGCAACGGTGTGAAACATGTTGTCCCTCTTGCCATTCTCTATCCCGCCCAGTTATTGCATTCACAAGACTTCTTTCCAGGGTCATGAGTGGAAACACCTAACAGATTTCATTCACCCTGAGGCTGCCCTGAGACAGTGTCAAAATTAAGGGGAAAATCGAGCAGGTAGTTTCTGAGCAGGTGGAAGAGAGATTAGAAGAGGGACTGGGAAAGATTATTAGATGTTGAGACACCGGCTGCAGGCATTGACGTGCAGTGTATATTCAGCTTCGGAAAGATAAATGGGTATCTAAAGCAAGGTTGTGTGGATTTAATGATTTAAAAAATAGTAATCTGTGTCAAGAAAACACAAGCTTTGCAATTTGTATAAGTGAAGAAACATGCCAAAGGGCTAATGTTTGTTAATGTGTGCCATCTGCCAAGCCTGAATCTCCACTGATACAGGAATGGTCAGGGTAGGAAGTATTGTCCTGGCAGTCTGTAGAGATTCTCTGTCATCCAGGTCATGGTTGTCCCAAAGGTGCTTTTTCAGGAGGCAACTGGACTTCCTTGTTTTTTTTTTTTTTTTGAGACATTTTACTTTTTCTTCAAGTCCTCAGGGTCACCTGAGTGGTGCAAATGGTTCTTGTAGTCTGCAATTTTTCCTCTGGAAACCCATTTCCTATTTTGAAATCCTTCCATTCTCCACTATCCTGTCAGAGCTGAAGAAGCTCTTTGGATGAGAAGCGAAACGTCTTCAAAAGAAAAAAAAACAAGAAAGTCCAGTTGCCTCCTGAAAAAGCACCTTTGGGACAACCATGACCTGGATGAGAGAGAATCTCTACAGACTGCCAGGACAATGCTTCCTACCCTGACCATTCCTGTATCCGTGGAGATTCAGGCTTGGCACAACTGGGCGAACAAACCCGCTTTACCTGAAGTGTGAGAAATTTAGGCCAATCGGGGTCTTTTGTGAACAACGCTCCAGTTCTGATCCTTCTCTGACAGAGAGATGACATCAAGACATACTGAAAAGAAGGATGATCTTCTCTTTTTCATGTCCATACAGAAATCTGTGAGGAACTTCTGAAGCACGTGGACGCCGAACTCTATGACCATATTGAGCGCGTCTCCAAGGAAAAGCTGCTCTTCTGCCTCAGGTAAACATCCATTTCCTTCCATCGGGTATAACGGGAGCTGACCAGCTGCCCTCCACCTGCTTGTAGGGTAGCATTCCCCTCCCCTCCCCCAAATCTTCCTTCTCCAGAAGGCATATCTACCATTCTCATCATTCTCTGGGACTGCCCATGCTAGCAGCATCTAAAGCAGTGGTCGCCGTGAGGAGTTCACTTTTTGAAGAGTAAGAATTATATGTCACAGGGTGGGGGGAGCATCAGGATTTTAGAGATGCTTAGGTGGGGCATGGCCAAAAAAAGGTTGGGAACCACTGATCTAAAGGCTGCAGGATGCAGAAGGCTGCAGCTAGATGTCACCAAATTCTGTAGAGAAGTCGTTATCTGCAACTTGCCTAAATGCAGTTAGGCATTTGCCTCATTTAAACAATGCTTTTGCACCTGTACAGCACTAAGATATACATATATATAATATTACGTAACAAAAGACTCAGATAGATACCGGTACTTCTGGAGGGGAGAGAGTTACATACGTATCTCTCAGGAAGCACCTTTCAGTCTTCTTTATTTGGAAGATAAAGCATCCCTGCAAAAAGTCGTCCACAGGCAGTCCTCGACTTACAACAGTTCATTTAGTGACCATTCAAAGTTACAACAGTCCTGATTTACCCAAACCAGGAACCAAATTGTTGGAAATGTGGTCAAAAGCAAGGTACCTTCTATCATACGTGGTGGTTATGCTCGGAAACAAAAAAATATTGGGGAAAAATTCATAGGTGGATACAAGAAATAACAAGGCTTCAGATAGAATACACCCTGGAGTTATTTTTGTTAGGGATTGTTAAAGGGGAATACAACAAAAGAATATTATACATCATTTTACATATAATAACAGCAGCAAGAATAGCGCTTGCGCAATGCTGGAGAAAAACGAATATACCTTCCGAACGTTTAGTAATAAAAAAAATATTTGATTGTGCCGAAATGGATAAATTAACAATTGAATTGAAAGGACAAATATTCGGAATACTATGCAATATGGAAGAAGTGGTATGATTGGATTGAGAATAGAAAAATGGAAAAGGAAGAGACAACCTAGAAGTAGAACTAAAATGTATAGTTAAAGTGTATGGAGTATATTTGAATTTGAACGTTATGGTATGTAAATGGTATGTAAATGAGCACAGTTACGTATAAGTTATGAGTATTTGTTTAATGGGAAAAAAAACAATAAAATTTTTTTTAAAAAAGTTACAACAGTCCTGAAAAAAGTGACTCATGACCATTTTTCACAGTTATAACCTTTGAAGCATCCCCACGATCATGGGATCAAAATGCAGATGCTTAGCAACTGGCTCGTACTTATGACCGTTGCTGTGTCCCACAAGATCACGTGATCCCCTTTTGCGACCTTCTGACAAGCAAAGTCAAGGGGGAAGCCAGATTCACTTAACAACCGAGTCACTAACTTATCAACTGCAGCGATTCACTTAACAACTGTGGCAAGGAAGGTCGTAAAACGGGACAAAACTCACTTAACAAATGTCTCACTTAACAACAAAGTTTGGGCTCCATTGTGGTCGTAAGTCGAGGACTACCTGTATTGTTTGCTTAGCAGTGATACTGTCAGCCTAACAAGGTATACCTGGCTAGGAAACCAATGCCATATAGGTCAAGCAATGCTTTTATTATAAAACTATAGAAACAGAATTTTCAAGTCTAAATGTGCTTCCCCCTCCCGCCCATTATCTCCGTATGAGCGAGGGAGGGGCTTGTCTGAGATGTGTTCTCAAGTTACTTTTTTGACCTTGGCTCAGACCCTTTTTATCTCACCGTTGCCTTGGTAGCAGCTCTTCTTCCTGTCCTTCAAAGCCATTCCCTCTCCCCTTTACAGATAGAAAAGGGGTTTGCCACTGCCTCATGCTGGGATATATAGGAGATGACCAGGCTGAGTTGGAGGCAGGGGTCAAATGCGTCATCAGTCATGAGTCCCTTCGCGCCCACAAGAGATCTAAGTCCAGCCCCCCACCCCCACCCCCAGAATTTCTGTGACTCTTATTTACCACCAATTTGTTTGGACCTGTTAGTAGTTCAAATTCTTGTAGAGAATTTATAGAGCGCTTAAGCTTACAATAAATCTTTATACTCGTTTGAACTGCCTGGATCTCCCAATTTCCTTGGCGCTTGACAAGATGTTTTTTAACTCCCGTCTAGCTAACAGCCCTGGATTTTCTGGTGGTCTCCTTTCCAAATATTAAACCAGGCTTAAGTTAGCTTCCTGATATTAGGTCACCTAGATGCCACCATCTGCTGTAAGATTGCTCAGCTGCCTTTCTTAACACCCTAAAACGCAGATGCCAGCAACTGAGCAGGAATAGAGGTACTATTAGGGCTAGACCACTAGGTACAGGTTCCCAGGTCCTACACTACGGAAGGCTCCTAAATCTATTGATTTATTTTTATTTTATTGAATTTATTGACCGCCCGTCTTACCGCAAGATAACTTGGGGCGGTTTACAATAAAATAAAATCCAGCATGCAGGCTTCTTCTAAACAAATTTAGAAGTCTGTCCTATCCTATGTAATATGTCTGTCCTATCCTACATAAGCCCCCTGGCTTACACACATATATGTGTGCTTTCTTTCTCTCTTTCTTTCCCGTCCTGGGTTATATCATGAGAGGAACGTCCTTTTGGTCAGTCCTTTCACCTGTTTAAAAAGCTTTTTTTTAAAAAAACAAAAACTTTTAATTAAAAAAAAAGTAATTTGTTTTTTTTTTTTAAAAAAGACTTTTAAGCACCACAGAGATAAGCAGCTGTGCAGCCCAATATCTTGATTTTTCACATGGAAGATATTAAAAAAGAAAGCAAGGGGGGGGCTGGGGGTGTGGGGAGATGTCTCTGCTGCTTCCTGGCAAAAGCAGGATGATCAAAAGGAGCATGATGGGGGGGGGAAGGGGAGGGGAGAGGGCTGAGTAGAAAAAGAAACTGGGAGGGGAGAAGCATCTAAAATACCAACAGTTGGGTGTAAAGAACCCCTAATGGGCACCTGGCCTAAAGCCTTCTTTAATCTGGCAGAACTACCCTTGTTTGAAAACAGAGGTCTTGACTCCATCCGCGCATAAGAATGGCATATCCCAGGAACATCTGGTTTACTGCTGTAGTCCCATGACATCGCTTTCATTTCATCCCCAACCCATTCCAGCCTTTAAATTGCCTTTACTGGTCCAATAAGGCTAGTCTTCGACTTACAACCCTTCATTTACAAAGTTACAATGGCACTGGTGAAAAACAGTGACTTACAACTGTCCTCGCACTTACAAGTGATGCAGCACTTGCCACGGGATCAGAATTCGGGTGCTTGGCAACCAGCCTGCATTTAGTAGTGTCCCGGGCTCACAACGATTGCCGTTTTTGACCATCCCAGCTGGCTTCTGACAAGCACAGTCAATGGGGAAGCTGGATTTGCTTAAGGACTGCATGATTCACTTAACATCTGCACTGGTTTGCTTAATGATCACGGCAAAAAAAGGACCGTAAAATTGGACTTAATTTAATTTAAGCCTTGCTTAACAACGGAAATTCTGGTTTCAATTGTGGTCGTAAGTCGAGGGCTATCTGTATTAAGCTGGGTTTACAAGGTGGCTCCTGGTCCTTTCCTGCAGGACCACTTGGCCAGTGGTGGGATTCAATTTTTTTTACTACCGGTTCTGTGGGCGTGGCTTGGTGGGCGTGGCATGGCTTGGTGGGCTTGGCAGGGGGAGGTTACTGCAAAATCCCCATTTCCTCCCGATCAACTGGGACTCAGGAGGCAGAGAATAGATGGGGACGGGGCCAGTCAGTGGTGGTATATACTGGTTCTCCGAACTACTCAAAATGTCCGCTCCCGGTTCTCCAGAACTGGTCAGAACCTGCTGAATCCCTCCTCTGCACATGGCCATAGGAGAGTCTGGCTCTTTCAGATCAAGAGTTGGGGGCTGTCTGGCCAGTTCAGTAGCTAGTCCCTTTCCTGATCATCTCTCAAAATGTTCCACCAAACTCCCAACTGATTCTGACCTGCTCAAGGTTGACTCAGCCTTCCTTCCTTCCTTCCTTCCTTCCTTCCTTCTGAGGTGGGTAAAATGAGGACCCAGATTGTTGGGGGAAATAGGCTGACTCTATAAACCGCTTAGAGAGGTATATGAAGTGGTATATAAGTCTAAGGGCTTTTGCTATTGCTAACTGTTAAGTAGGGTTGAGAGCTGACTGGGTGTTACACACACACACACACACACACACACACAAAGGAAAAAGAAGAAATACAAGCCAGCACATGAACCAACAAGTGTACATAGCACACTCTGCAAATGCAAAATCAAAATATCACCACCAAGAAGCAAACCAGAGTATAGGCGTCTGGGAAGAGTAGCAGACACAGCCCTGCTGTACTGCTTTACATTTTTTTAGATGGTTCAGAGAAGGAACAGAGAGTACTTTAACTAAACCATGGAGAGAGGATCACAATTAGGTCCTAGACTTGAAAACCCTGCCCTCTCGTTTCAGATTTGACGATGAAATAGTGAAAGAAGCAGAGTCTGTCCATCCTGATGGACCTCTTTCCTTTTCCGGAGCATAATATTCAAAATAAATGCTCGGGTCAAACCCCAGCAAGCTTTTTGCAGCAGACATAATTGGCTGAGAAAGCATCTATCGACGGCAAAGTGGGTTGGGGTCCTGGCCGAGGGAGAGGTTAGGGCGGCAAGCTCTTTTTCTCGGCTTCTGCCACAGCTCTCCTCCTGCTTCCATCTCAGGTGGCTGCTGCTGCTTTTCCAGAAAGACCTAGAACACTCAGATGCCGTGAGAGTCTTGGAAATCAGCGCTTTGGAGTCTGGAAAGATGAACTTTGGTGCCTGGATATGGCGGACACGCAGGGAAGGTGAGCACCTCTCCGTGCGGAAGAGAGATCCACATCATATTCTGTTATTCTATATCGAAGTGTCTCCTGTTTGAGAGGGAGTTGGACTAGAAGACCTCCAAGGTCCCTTCCAACTCTGTTATTCTGTTATTCTTCGGAAGCTAGAGCTACCCTAAAAGAGCCCTGGTGGCTCAGTGGTTGGACTGTAGTATTGCAGGCAAACTCTGCTCACAGCCAGGAGTTCGATCCTGATGGGGCTCAAGCAGTGGTGAAATTCAAAAAATTTCCCTACTGGTTCTGTGGACGTGGCTTGGTGGACGCTGGTGACATCACAATGATGTCACGGAACCGGTTCTGTCTGTGCCGGTCCGTGGGCGGCGCCATCTTTTTTTTTTTTTTTCTGGTTTTTTTTTCTTCTGCGCATGCGCAGAAGCCGAGTTTCCGGCACTGCGCATGCATCGCCATCTTGTTTTGGGCTTTTTTTTTATTTTTATTTTTTGAATTTTTTCTGGGTTTTTTCTTCTTCTGCGCGTGCGCAGAAGCAGAGTTTCCGGCACTGCACATGTGTCGCCATCTTGTTTTCGGCTTTTTTTGGGGGGGGGGATTTTTTTTTCAGATTTTTCGGTACTGTGCATGAGGCGCGGCCACGCGGCGCGAGAGGAAGCGAACCGGCAGCAAGGCAAGTTAGAACCCACCCCTGTTTTGAATCCATATATGTAGCTATGGGGAGCAGGATGTTGGTCCCTACTAAATGTTGTAGAACTTTTGCTTTAGCTCCAGAAGCAGACGGAATGTTGCTGATTTCCCCAAAGGAAGTGTGACCAAGAAAAGAAAAGCCTGATCCTACTCTTCCCCACTCTGGTTGCCAACATCTCCCGTGATTGCTACCACATCTGGATTCCTTCCAGATGTCTTCCAAAACTGACCTTAGATCAGGCCCAGTTCATAAGGTCTTGTCAAACACATCCTGTTCTCTGTTCATAGGTGTAGAAGCACCAGCTCCTATCACATCCGTGGATCGGGATGAGATTACGTTTGATGTGTTACTTTGCACTGCAGTCCTAATCCAGAACCGGAAGCAGCTGCTTCAGTACCAGGATGTCAATGACTTTTTCCTATTCACACAAAGGTAGGCAAGTGGCAGGTTTTCCCCAACGGATTCCATTTCCTCCAATCAAATTAAAGTTCAGGACCAAAATCCTTTTTGTGCAAAAGGAAATGCATTCTGGGAGACATGTAATGAAGAAATCCAATCATCACTGGGCCCTTTCGATGGTGTTTGCAGAAAGTTCAGAGTACCCCATGCACATCGTGTCAATCACCTGTACAACAGTCCTTTAAATAAGGCCAATATTACATCCCTCACCCAGACATATCACATTCCTGAATCGGGGTTGAGGCCAGCTTTAGCAGTTTCCTAGAGTCATCAGACAAAGTGGTTGTGGTTAGCGTAAATGGGCAGGTGTCTCAGGATGCAGGAAGTCCACTTCAAACCATTTCCAGTTAAGACCAAAGTGAGCGGACAATGGCCTTGAGCCCATTGTTTATGTGCGCCTCCCCTCCCGGACATCCCCTCTTATCAGTTACTGCTGAAAATGAACCAAGTGGTTTCCTGCCATTACGCAGAAAGAGGCACAACCTGTAAGACACTCCCCATATAAAGGCATCCCTTAAAAGCCAGGTGCTGTTGTGTAACGGGCCCGGGGCAAATCATCTTCACACCAGATCCCAACAGCTGGCAAAACACTTCCATAACCCTTCTCAGATCTGATCATCTGCTTCCTTCTTTACCTGTGGAGCAGCACAACTGGAACATATTCAAGGAAGAGGGGACAGATGACCAGACTGCGGAAATGAGCTGTTCTCCCTCTTTGGGTGGGACATATAAAGCTTAGTATTAGCCGACAAAGGGAAGTGATGTTGATCTTGATGTCACTTGGATATCCTGCTTTGGGATCTGATGGCCCTTCACCTTGTATGAGCTTGGCTGGCACTTAGTTTAGGGCCCGCTTCCAAATAAATCCAGCCATTTTAACACAGAAGCCTAGCTAGATGAAGCCAGCATTCTTGGAGTGCAATAACAATACGGTTCCCAGCAAGGGATGGGATGCAGAGTTTTCCTCCACTGTGACCAATGTTGCTTCAATGTTGTCCCAGGATGCAAGGCAGACTTCAGCTGAACATGCTGCATGGGGATGAGCGGCCGTGAACATCGTGTGCCAGGAAAGCAGGGCTCTCTATTCTAGATGCTGACAAGAACATCCCGGTAGGGGAGGGAAAATGGGCTTGAGCACCCTCTGCTGGACGAAATGAGATAACAGCTTCTTGAGAACTACTTCCAATGAAGTTATAAAACGTAACAAGTTAATATTTTGTCCAGGCCTCTTAATAAGTGAACGAAGAACTTCAGACATCCTTTCACATAAAATATGTACCTTACTGCACTGTTGGCCCACAGCACAATTTTTATTTGGAGGAATCTCATAGAATTTTCAGCATCTTCAATGAAATGCAGATTCTAGGCTGCCTCACACAAAAAAAACAAGTTACTTACCGGTAGTTGCGCTGATATTCAGAATAGAGCTGGAAGGGACCTTGGAGGCCTTCTAGTCCAACCCCCTGCTCAAGCAGGAGACCCTATACAATTTGAGACAAGTGGCTGTCCAGTCTTAAAAATATCCAGTGATGAAGCACCCACAACTTCTGAAGGCAAGCTGTTCCACGGGTTAATTGTTCTCACTGTTAGGAAGTTTCTCCTTAATTCCAGGTTGCTTCTCTCCTTGATTAGTTTCCATCCATTGTTTCTTGTCCTGCCTTCTGGTGCTTTGGGAAATAAGTTGACCCCCCTCTTCTTTGTGGCAGTCCCTCAAAAACTAGAATACTGCTATCATGTCACCCCAGCCCAGATTATTAGATGCCCAGAAAGATCTGAGGAAAGGGGTTGTTTATGCTTGTTGGAGGAAGGTGTAGTATACCAAAGCTAGGATGTCGTCAGTTTACTTAGTATTGTGCCATAAATGTGCTCTTAGTTGCAAGAAAGATTTGCTTGTCTATTAGCTACAAAGGGAAAAAAATACTTCTGGAACTGGTAGACAACCAAGTTCAGGGATAAAAATGGAAATAAAAACAGAAGGTTTGGGACCAAATTAGATTAATGTGCCAAGAGGTCCGAGATTAGATTATTTGACCATTTAAAAATGTCCCTCCTAAACTGACAATTATTGAAAATGAAAAAACATACGTCAAATTCATTGACATTCTCCAATTCTGCCACGCTGGTATTAGTCCATAATTCAGCAATTCAATGTTTTAAACGGAGTTTGATACATCTTAATATTTGTGGCAGGCGACAAATAAAAAATACCAGGAGCTTCAGCTTTTCAAGTATCATATACCACAGCACCTCAGCTATCAAGTATTATCATTGATCAAACCCTAAAATCCAACTGCAGGATTTAAAAAAAATACAGGCCTCAAGTATTTGCTGAATGACCAGGATAGAGATACAATCGGCAGGAATGAACTGCATTAGTTAAGAGCACATTTCCTGTGCTTTAGGTGCCTTTTCTTACAAATGTCTCACTATCCTGAAGTGACAATGCCCCAGGGGTCAGCAGCCTGTTGCTAATATGCCTGAGGACCTCTTCCTTCCAGACTTCCTGTCCCACCTGAATCTTCTAAAACAGCGGTTCTCAACCTGTGGGTCGCGACCCCTTTGGGGGTCGAACGACCATTGCACAGGGGTCGCCGCGCGCGGTAGCGTGTGGGGAGGGGGAGGGGCAGGGGTCGCAGCGGCGGGGCGGGGGTCGCAGCATTAGGAAGGTTGAGAACCACTGTTCTAAAAGATGCTTTTCATTAAAAAAAAAAAGTTTGACGCTGAAAAATATTTGTCTTCGGCATTAATTTTATTTCTAAGAATGGCTGTAAATCTCACATCTGAGCAAGCATGCTTAGAAAATAACAGTGTTGAATGTCTGGAATCCAGTGCTTTGCTGGAAAGTGTCTGGTGGGGAAGGGGGGGAGGGTAAGGAAGGAGAGCTAAGATAATAGAGATTGGCGGGAGGGGCTGGATGGAAGGCACAGCAGAGAGCAACGTCATCTGCTAAAAGGTGATTTTGAAACTCTCTACAGTATGGGAGCCCCTGTAGTGGTTAAGGCACCAGGCTTAGAAACCAGGAGGATTGAGAGTTCTAATCCTGCCTTGCTGGGTGACTTTGGGCCAGTCATTCTCTCTCAGCCCTAAGAAGGAGGCAAGGGTAAGCCACTTCTGAAAAAAACCCTTGTCCCGAAAACTGCAGGGTCAGGTAGTCACCAGGAGTCAATATGCTAACTTAAACCGTGCGCACGTACAGACACACACATACACATACACACACAAAACAGCCACTTATTGAAAGCATCCCCAAAATCCAAAATGACAGCTATTCCCCCCAACATCACCACAGATTGCCTACCCTTCTATTACTTTATCCAGTTGTTATTGCAAGATTCTTTTTTCCTCTGAAAGTGTTCTGTTAAAAGTGGTACTGTGTCAATCTCTTCCTTGAGATTAAACCAACTTTTCTGGTTTGTGAGACATAAAATAGCAAACCTTGCCTACAGTGAGGTGTGGGCAAGCGAAGTATTTTGAAAACCAAGGTAGTTATGTAAAAATGATTGGGAAGATTTACCTTGTAGTCGCAGTGGTGGGATTCAATTTTTTTTTACTACCGGTTCTGTGGGTGTGGCTTGGTGGGCGTGGTGTGGCTTGGTGGGCGTGGCAGGGGAAGGTTACTGTAAAATCTCCATTTCCTCCCGATCAGCTGGGACTCAGGAGGCAGAAAATAGATGGGGGCGGGGCCAGTCAGAGGTGGTATTTACCGGTTCTCCGAACTATTCAAAATTTCTGCTACCAGTTCTCCAGAACTGGTCAGAACCTGCTGAATCCCACCTCTGTTGTAGTGTCCATCTTATGTTAAAAAAAATAACATGAAAACAGAGGACCTAATGATTCATTGGAAGCATGGGAAGTGACACAGGGTTCTTAACCTTTTTTCAATTTGTCCTTCTTCAACAGCAAGACTGCCACATTATCTTGCTCATATATAGTTAGTCCTCGACCTACGACCACAATTAAGCCCAACATTTGAGACAGTTATTAACTGAGTTTTGTCCCATTTTACAACCTTTTTGCCACAGTTGTTAAGTTAGGAACACGGTTAAGTGAATCTGGTTTCCCCACTGACTGTGCTCATCAGATGGTCACAAAAGGGACACTGCAACCGTCCTAAATATGAGTCAGTTGCCACGCATCTGAATTCTGGTCATGTGATCATGGAGATGCTGCAACGGTTGTGTGGAAAATGGTCATAAGTCACTTTTTTCAGTGCCGTTATAACTTCGAACGGTCACTAAGTGAACTGTTGTTAAGTCAAGGACTGGCTGTCCATGCAAGTCCATTTCAGATGGATCGCTCCAACCGCTCCATCAAAACACTTTCCAGTTGTGGAATGCGTATCTAATTTTTTCTCTCTCTCCCTTTCTTTGCACCTCCAATATTTCCATGCTGTTTCCATTATCTACATTGAAAACCATTTCCCGCAGAATGAAAATGGATGGGGTTTAGCAAATGGCATGATAGAATATGAAAAATGAAAAGAGGTTTGGAGAGAAGGAAAGGGAGTCTTGAGCCCACAAAGCTGAAAAACGTGCTGGTATTACAACTCTGGTTCCCTACTTTGAGGGTTATCTGCAGGGGTAGGTTCTAACTTACCTTGCTGCCGGTTCGCTTCCTCCCGTGCCGCATGGCCGAAAAATCTGAAAAAATTCCCCCCCCCAAAAAAAAGCTGAAAACAAGATGGCGACGCATGCGCAGTGCCGGAAACTGGGCTTCTGCGCATGCGCAGAAGAAAAAAAAAAACGGAAAAAAATTCCCCCAAAAAAATATTCCAAAAAAAATCCCCTCCCCCCCAAAAAACCGAAAACAAGATGGCGACACATGCGCAGTGCCGGAAACTCAGCTTCTGCGCATGCGCAGAAGAAAAAAACCCCAGAAAAAAAATTAAAATTTTTTTTAAAAAAAAATTCCCCCCCCAAAAAAGCCAAAAAGAAGATGGCGACGCATGCGCAGTGCCGGAAACTTGGCTTCTGCACATGCGCAGAAGAAAAAAAAACCGAAAAAAATTTAAAAAATTCAAAAAAAAGATGGCGGCGCCCACGGACCGGCACCGACAGAACAGGTTCCATGACGTCACCAGCGGGTCGTTACCGGTTCAGGCGAACCAGTGCGAACCGGGAGGAACCCACCTCTGGTTATCTGGCCTGGGAGTCAAAGAGATGCAAATGCCTGGAATTCTGTTGTTTTTTTTCAGAGAGGCTGGTTGGAGATGAAAGGAACTGCTTTTTAATACATCTAAAAAGCATTAGGGTGGGAAAAGGCCAGAGCACACACATAATAGCAATAGCACTTAGACTTATATACCACTTTACAGTGCTTTACACCTCTAAGTGGTTTACAGAGTCAGCCTATTGCCCCCAACAATCTGGGTCCTCATTTTATCCACCTCGGAAGGATGGAAGGCTGAGTCAACTTTGAGCCGGTGATAATGATGATGATGATAACAACAGCAACACAAATTGTTTTAACAAATACAGATAGTCCTCAACTTAGGACCACAACTGAGCCCCAAAGTTTTGTTGTGAAGTGAGATAGATGTTGTGATTTTGCCCCATTTTATGACCTTTCTCGCTACAGTTGTTAAGCGAATCACTGCAGTCGTTAAGTTAGTAACACGGGGGTTAAGTGAATCTGGCTTTTCCATTGACTTTACTTGGCAGAAGGACGCAAAAGGGGATCACGTGGCCCTGGGACACTGCAACCGTCATAAATATGAACCAGTTACCAAGCATCTGAATTTTGATCACGTGACTGTGGGGATGCTGCAAAGGTCGTAAGTGTGAAAAATGGTCATGTGTCACTTTTTTTAGTGCCGTTGTAACTAAGGTCACAAAAGGAACTGTTATAAGTTGAGGACTACTTGTATTTCAATGTATAATCTATATGATTATTCAAGAATGTTTATACATTATATAAAATGCGTCAACAAAACACAGGTATTTAGAAAACACTTAATCCTTAACATTTCTGGCATAAAAAAAACAACAACCCAAAATCTAGTAAGCTGCTCCTTGACTGTACCACTTCAAATTGCAGATCAGAGTTTTCATGCCTGAATAGTCTCTGCACATTAATTAGCTACATAAATCGAATGAATGAATGAAATTAATGGACACACCCATGTCCATGTATTAATGAAAGGAAGAGAGTCTTCCCTATCTGCAGCCACAGGAAAACATTCAAACTTGCAATCTTGAATAGTCTAGACCAGGAATGTTTCTTTTTTTCAATAGTAGTTTTATTAAAAATTATAATTACAAATTATAATGAAAATTAATGAAAACTAAAATAAATAAGAGAATAAAAATTTCCTCATTTCCTAGTCGTACCTCAACCAATTGCAATGATCTAATCCACATTGATTTTACTGAAGATATCGTCAAAAGGGCATTACACAAACTAAAGCCATCTCTATCTATTGGTCCTGATGGAATATGTGCCTATTTTCTAAAAAAGCTCTCCTCAGCCATAGCTGAACCTCTAAGCACCATCTATGAAGTATCTTTTAGAATGAGCTCCTTGCCTGTCCTATGGTCATTAGCAACAGTCATACCTATCTTCAAAAAAGGTGACCCCGGCCTTGTTGAGAATTATAGACCAATCTCCCTTTGCTCCGTCACCTGTAAAGTCATGGAAGCCATCATAAACCAATCCATCACCCTCCACTTAGTGACAAATAACCTACCCTCTAATAAGCAATTTGGTTTCAGGAAAAAATTGTCATGTAATCTGCAACTCATACATTGCAAAAACATTTGGACCTCTCAACTCGACCAGGGTAAAGCAATAGATGCAATCTACATAGACTTCTGCAAAGCCTTTGATGTGGTACATGACAAACTTCTGTTAAAACTAAGTTCTTACGGCATTTCTGGCTCTTTGCACAAGTGGATAGCTACATTCCTATCAAACAGGCAACAAGTATCGTGTTTCCCCGAAAATAAGCT
>QLTV01002579.1:330279-340373 GCA_003457575.1 Thermophis baileyi
AGAAAATACGGCTTCGGCAACAGAGTGGTAAATGTCCGGAACACTCTACCTGATCCTTTTGTTAGTTTCTCTAACCCCCATACCTTTTACCTTAAACTGTCTACCGTGGACCTTACACGTTTCTTAAGAGGTCCCTAAGGGGGCGTGCATAAGCGCACCAGCGTGCCCACCGTCCCTGTCCTACTGTACCCATTTGTATGTACTCATTTTATGTGTTTATGGCTATGTTTTGCTTCTTTATATCCATTTATTTGTGCCATTTTTTCATTTGTCCTGTTTCCTTGCACTTATTGACAAATAAATAAAATAAGTAAGTCAAATTTAAATGTGTTTCTCTTTTAATTGTTATCTTTAGTTCCTTCTGATTACTTCCGGTGTTCGACCTTGAAAATCTCATCCCATCATGTTTTTTAAAGAATTCAAAACAAAACAATTTTCCCACAGGAAGGATTCTTAATTCCAAAATCTTTTTTCAAATCCATCTGGACTATTAATCCATTTATAACTTTTCAAAATCAAAATCTAATCATCCATTTGCTGTTTATTCCCCAAAAATATTTTAAAACTTTAAACTCATATGTATTTATTTATTAAATTTATATGCCACCCATCTCATCCAAAGCAACTCTTAAACTGTAAAGCTTCTTTTGCTAAGGATTGAAAGAAATTCATATAATGTTTTCAAAATAGTTGATCCAAAAATTTCTAATAGCCGAAAAGCAGTTAAAAGCAATTTTTGAAAGTGATTAGAAAAGAAAACATGAGAACCCAGAGGTGGGCTTCAAAAATTTTAGCAAGGGGTTCTCTGCCCGGTTGCTGGTGGGCATGGCCTAGTCGGCCTCCTGCACCACGGCGAGGGGGAGGCATTTTTGCCCTCTCTGGGCTCCGGGGGCTTTCCTCGAGCCTCCAAGAAGGTGAAAACGGCCTCCCCAGGCTCCAGAGGCCCTCTGGAGGCCGGAAACGGGCCCGTGTCTGGCCTTCCCAAACTTCCGGTAGGCCTGTTTTTCGCCCTCCCCGAGCCTCTGCCCGCGCCCTGCACTTACCTGCATCCAAAATGGGTCACGTGGGGACTCCTGGGAGGGGCGGGGTAGGGTAAGCGGGGCCAGCCAGGAGTGTCCGAACTGCACAGAATCTTAACTAGAGGTTCTCCTGAACCCCTGCGAACCCCCAGCAGCCCACCCCTGTGAGAACCCAATATCCTTAAAGGTGCTGACTGTGGTTTGTGCAAGACAGCTATTTCTTCATCTCCCAGAGCCCTATATCTGCCAGAGACCATTGTCTTGCAGTCTCTTTGTGAGGAACAACTGTCTGGAGCACTTGTGGGCAATCTCAAGACCTCTGCTTGCCAGAGAGAGGAATTACAAAGAGACGGTCTACTTGCTGGCTCTTTGTTCCACTGCTGTTATATTCCGTTGTGGTTATCTTCCTGACCTGTCGAGTTGGGAGCCTGAATATTCTTAGGAAATGGGTAAAACCTTTTCTCTTGGGGCTGCCATTCAAGATCGAGTTAATTTTGGCATCTGATGATTAGATCTGTTTATGACAGCAGTTCTCAACCTGTGGGTCGCGACCCCTTTGGGGGTCGAACGACCATTTCACAGGGGTCGCCGCGCGCGTTAGCCCGCCATCTTGGTGCCACCGTCACTGCAGGGGTAAAAAGGTCCCGGTTTGGCCGTGCCTGCGGGTCGCCGTCAGCTGGTAGCCCAGACGCCGCCATTTGGGTTCTTCTACCCTCTGCGCATGCGCAGAATGCTTTGCGCATGCGCAGAGGGTAAAAGAACCCAAATGGTGGCATCCGGGTGGGTGGGCGGCGCCTCGCGCTACCTTGGTGACCGGCTCTACGGTGACCGACAGGTACGAGCGAACCAGGAGCATTTCATCCCTGCTCATTCCCCAGGTGTGCCTTGTGAAGATGGGTGGGGCACTCTTCTCCCGCGTAGCCTGCTCAGTCTTGACCAAAATTCAGACACTTGGCGACTGCATGCGGGGTCACGGGGGGGTTGTGCCATTAGAAAGGTTGAGAACCACTGGTTTATGATATAGAAATAATGTGTTTTATGGTGAGTTTTAGATCAAGAGGTTAATGTATTTTTATTTTTGTAACTGTATTGAAGAAACTTGGAGGTTACTTTTTATTTTTCCTTTTTTATTTTTTACACCTCTCCCTCTCTGACATTTTCTTTTTTAATTTTTTTCTCTATTTTTCTCTATTTTACTTTTTTTTTTTTTTTTAAATTTAATAAAGTTGGGGGGGAAGAGTTAAATCATATGGCATGATTGTAATCAAACCGATTATTGCATTTTTTTTTTACCTGCTTTGGAAAATCTTTATTGAGGAACTGATCAGATATGGATCGATATTGAGGTATTGATCAGTTTTTACAGATGTTTCACCCTGTGTCCCAACAATGCTTCTCAGCATAAGGGTTCAGAAGTGAGGGAGGTGTATTGCTTGCAATAGTTATAGTGCGTGTCAGATTTTAACTTGGGTTGGTTGATGAATGGAGATTTCTGGGAGGCGTCAATTAATTGGTTGCCGTGAATGGAGGCTTTGCAGAGATTGTTCAGGATCAAAGTAGCCCTGCCCCAATCTGGTCCCCACTCTCAACAATGCACTTCAGGTAGTCCTCGACTTACAACCATTCATTTAGTGACATTACAACACTTTATTCAGCATCGAAAAAAGTGACTCGTGACCAGTTTTCACACGTACAATCATTGAGACATCCCCGTGGCCATCTGATCAAAATTCAGGCATTTGGCAACTGGCATATTTATGATGGTTGCACCATCCCAGGCTTGTTTGCTCACCATTTGTAATTTTCCCAGCTGGCATCTAACAAGCAAAGTCAGTGAGGGAAGCCAGGTTTGCTTAACGACCACATGATTCACTTAGCAACTATGGCAAAAAGATCATAAAATGGGGCAAAACTCACTTAACTGCCTTGCTTAGCAGCAGAAATGTTGGGCTCATTTTGGTCACAAGCCAAGGACTGCCTGTACATTGATGTGCAAGTGGAAACTGATCAAGGAGAGATTCAACCTAGAAATAAGGAGAAATTTTCTGACAGTGAGAGCAATCAACCAATGGAACAGTTTGGAACTTCGGAAGTTGTGGGAGCTTCATCACTGGAGGCTTTCAAGAAGAGACTGGACTGCCATCTGTCAGAAATGGTGTAGGGTCTCCTGCTTGGGCGTGGGGTTGGACTAGATAACCTACAAGGTCCCTTCCAACTCTGTTAATCTAATCTAAACTACAAGAATTTTGCAGTAGCAAAACCAGGGATTTCAAATTGGAGACACCAAGTCAAAACTCATTCCACTCTATTGGAAATCCTTTTTACAAGTTGAACCTGCAACCAACCACCTGTTGTCGCAGTGGTGAAATCCAAATTTTTTCCCTGCCGGTTCTGTGGGTGTGGCTTGGTGGGCGTAGCAGGGGACGGATATTGCAAAATCTCCATTCCCACCCCACTCTGGGGCCAGCCAGAGGTGGTATTTGCCGGTTCTCTGAACTGCTCAAAATTTCCGCTACCGGTTCTCCAGAACCTGTCAGAACCTGCTGGATTTCACCCATGCTGTTGTGCATAGCTGGTGTTTTGCCATTGAGTGATCGTCCCTGGCTGTTACCTGCCTAGCAATCTTAGACAGAGGACTGAAGACAAATCAAATGGAAAGAGTAAATCACAGCACTCAAGAGGCCCCATTTCATGTAGGGCATGATAATGCCTTTTGTATCTTTCTCTCCTTTTGTCCCCTTAGGCATGGATGCCCTTTGTGTGCGTTCAAGTATGCCACAAATGTATGACATGGTATGGCTAGGGTTTTCTGACTCTCCTATGCTGCCATCAGTGATCTGCATTTTTGCAGCCTCAATGTGGGAGTCCTAAGGGACTACAGCTCAAGAATAAAATACAAGGTTTGCATGCCAAACAGTCCAAAGACTAACAGTCCAAAGCCTATCTTTGTCAGCATGTCCTTTTTTTTTTTTTTTAAAGAGAAAGAGACCTTGAAAAGCTGTTCTCACTCTGGAAAAGATTGCAGGGGGATTGAGGGAGACAGACCAAACTAACTAGGCTAAGGCTACCAGATTTCAGCTGCAAAAATCTGGACCACCACAAGCAGACACACCACACAATCTCTTTTCTGCCATCTAGTGGACATCTGAATTGTTTGCACCCAAATTTGACAGCTTTCTCCTGAGGAGAAAGTGCTGACTGTACGGATTGTTTATATCCCGCCTTTATTTTTTACATAAAACTCAAGGCAGCAAACATATCCAACACATCTTCCTCCTCCTATTTTCCCCACAACAACAATCCTGCGGAGTAGGTGGGGCTGAGAGTGAGTGAGTGGCCCAAGGCAGGGGTGGGTTCCAAATTTTTGTACTACCACTCTGTGGGCATGGCTTAATTTTGTGGGAGTGGCCTGACGGCCATGTGACCAGGTGGGAGTGGCTTGACGGCCATGTGACTGGGTGGGAGTGGCTTGACGGCCATGTGACCGGGTGGGAGTGGCCAACTTGTAAAATGTGGTGAAAAAGTGACTTATGACCATTTTTCATAAAATGGTCATAAGTCACTTATGACATAAGTCATGGTGAAAAATGGTCATAAGTCACTTTTTTCACTGCCAAGGTCCCTTCCAACTCTGTTAATGTTTTGTTTTTTAAAAAAAAGAATAGTACAGGTTATTTTCCACTAGGTATTGAACCAAAATCTCACAAACCATGGGCCAGAGGTCCCCAAACTTGGCAGCTTTAAGACTTGTGGACTTCAACTCCCAGAATTTTCCAGCAAGCATAGCTGGCTGGAGAAATCTGGGAGTTGAAGTCCACAAGTCTTAAAGTTGCCAAGTTTGGGACCCCTGCTTTGGACTAATACCAGGAGATGCTAGATGCATGCATCCCTGCAGTTGTTAAGTGACACAGTTCTAACAACCATTCTTCAACCACAGCTGCTGTGGCCTAGAGGTAGAACTTTTGCCTCACAATCAGGAGGTTGTGAGTTCGATCCTAGGTAGAGGTACCGCTGGGCTTCAATTTGAAATAAAATAAATAAAGCCAAAAAAAGATGGCGACCGCATGCACAGTGCTGGAAGTCACCTTCTGAGCATGCTCAAAAAAAATTTTTGATTTTTTTTTTTAAAATGGCGGCCCCCACGGACTGGCAACCACTGATCTGGTTCGGATGACGTCACTAGTGGGTCGCTACCGATTCGGGCAAACCGGTCCGAACCAGTAGGAACCCACCCCTGGCCCAAGGTCACCCAGCTGGCTTTCATGGCTAAGGTGGGACTTGAATTCATGGACTCCCACTTTCTAGTTTGGTGCCTTAATCACTAGACCAAATCGGCTCTTACAACTGCAATTGGGACTGGAACTTCCATCAACTAAGTGATGGGATCATTAATTGAGTCGTCACGTGACCATGCTCGATTTTACGATATTTTTGCTGCAGCTGTTAAATGAATCATGTGGTCCTTAAATGAATCCATGTTCCCCAATTGAGTTTGCTTGTCAGACACTGGCTGGGAAGATCACAAATGGTGATCACACAAATCAGGATGCCGCAACCATCGTAAATACCTGCCAGGCACCCAAATCACAATCATGTGATCAGGGAGACACATGGAGATAGTTTTAAGTGCAAGGAGTAGTCGTAATAAGTCGCCTTTTTTTCAGGGCTGTCACAGCTTCACATGATCTCTAAACAAATGGCCATAACTTGAGGACTGCCTGTATATCATTCCTGTATACTGAACTTTTGAAACACAGATTAAAGACTGAGTAACTGCTGCCCCCAGGTGTAAAACTGATGCTTTGCAGTAAGGGAAGATTAGAAGGGGTCCAAGGCCACTGGAGAGTATCTGGCTGCTTATCCCTGAGTGACAAATTACACACAGACCAGAGGTGGGTTCCACCCGGTTCGGACCGGTTCTATAGAACCGATAGTAACTTGGTGCCCTGGGTCGCTAGAACTGGCAGCGACCCAGGCCTGCCATGCCCCCGAACCGGTTCTTGCGGTGGTGTAGGCGCTGCCATCTTGTTTTTTGCTTCTGCGCATGCAAAGCTTTTTTTTAAGCACTGCGCATGCGCAAAGCGCGCACGGCGCATCACTGAGCGAACCGGCAGCGAAGAAAACCAGAACCCACCACTGACACAGACAGTGAATATCCACCACGCTATTCCTTTTCGTAGTAAGCAGCATGATGCAGATTGAGAGAGAGAAAAAAAATGAGCCAAAGAAATTAAGAACATGAGTCAAAAGAAAAAGGAAATGTAGCTAAGACAAATATATACTAACACCATTCCCTACATTCTATCAGATGGATCCATGGTCGGGGCAAACATTGAAAGCAGTATTGCATTGCACTGCAAGCTTTGCCCTTGTGTATGTGGATCGCGTAACATGGCATCCATGCACAAGGGGGTTGGAACTTGCATCACAACTACTTTTGTAGTTTTGATGATTGCATCAAATCCTAAAGGTGCCTCTGTATTTCTCCATTCCTTTCTACCCTTGCAGCCCAGCCTTGCTTTATGCATTACTTTTCACACTTCTAGGTTATCAGATATTATTCATTTATTTATCGAATGTTGTACGGCCGCCCATCTCACGTAAAGTGACACTGGCTGGCGTGCAACAAAAACCAGAGATTAAAACATGCAATAAAATCAGTTAAACAATAAACTTGGATAAAAGCAAATTAATGCAAGATCACAGGAGAAATATTATTTTATTGATTATATTTTTATCTCACCTTTATTACTTTATCAATAACTCAAGGCAGTGAACATGCCTAATACCTCTTATCCTCTATTTTCCCCACAACAACTCCTCCATGACATGAGTTGGGCTGAGAGAAAGGGACTGGCTTTCACAGCTAAGGTGGGATTAGAATTCAGTCTCCTGGTTTCTGGGCCAGCATTGTAACCACTACATTAAACTGGCTCTCAAACCAAACTGGCATTACATATAATATATAGCCAGCATACAAGGTCCCTCTCACTAGGTGATACCCAGGCTTCTTGGGGGAAAATATATAGAGAGATATATATTTAAGATATGGAATGATGGACTGAGTGTGTACACCAACTCTCAATCAGATATCTCAGTTTTTTGGGCAGAGACCTTGCTGCATATGAGTCACTTAAGACTACTGTCCTCAACACTGGAAAACACCTCTACTTCAACCCAGAGAGGAACAAAACCAGTGAAGGTAACTCTGGTCGACAAAACGCAACCACCATCTTAGCTTTTGTCTCTCTCACACACACTCATGCAAACATCACAACCAATGAAGCAGAATTCAGTGATGAAAAGAATGCTAACAGAAAGGGAACATCATTTCTTTTTGTAAGGGTGCCATCTTTCCATGAGCCGTGGTGGCGCAGTGGTTAGAGTGCAGTACTGCAGGCTACTTCTGCTGACTGCCGGCTGACTGCAATTTGGCAGTTCGAATCTCACCAGGCTCCAGGTTGACTCAGCCTTCCATCCTTTCAAGGTCGGTAAAATGAGGACCCAGATTGTTGGGGGCAATATGCTGACTCTGTAAACCGGCTTAGAGAGGGCTGTAAAGCAGTGAAGCGGTATGTAAGTCTAAGTGCTTTTGCTATTGCTATCTTAACACAGAGACGGGCTCAACTGTTCCGAACTGTCACCCCATAATAGACCAAAAAGTGTCCAAAAGACTTACGATCACAAGAACCCCACATATTTATGATTCTCCTACTACAATAGGGTGTGTAAGGAGTTGAGAAATTGAGGGGACTGCCATACCAACACATCAACTAGCCTAACCTTGGCAAAAAATTACATCTGAATCTGCAAAATCGAATGCAATCCCTTAAAATGTGGTATCAGAACGGAAATGCATTTGGCTAGCAATCCCCGTCTTAGAATCTAGAATGCTCTCCTAAAGTCCTCGTTATGCAAGAGCTTTCCCGAATCAGTCACCTGGGAATGCACTCTGCACTTCCCCTGAGGCACTTCCAAGACGCTCCTACTTCTTCCTCAAGCTGTTCCTTGCCCGAAACAGCCCCGATTAAATACCTTTGACGCAAATAAAGCCGTGCGTATGCATACAGAGGCATGGAAAGGCGGAGATCGCTGGTCCACATTAAATACATTACGGCAAAAGCAGTCCAAGAGACAGTCCCTTCACTTTCACTCGCAAGCGCCCCCCTCTCCCCCCCCCCGCTACTTTCGCCCCATCCTTCCGCCGCCACAGCAGGCGGCCGCCTCGTCGTCCCCTTTTTCTCTCTGCAAAAAAAGAGGCCCATTACCTGAAAGATATTGACAAACTGGAAGCAGAGGGGGGCGCGGGGGGGGGAAGGAGCTACAAAAATGATGGAAGAGGCTGGTGGGAATGAGTTACGAAAGCAGATCATGAGAGTTAAATATAAGTAGAGGTTGATTGCGCGACGACTGAAGGCGGGAGCGCGGCTGCAAAGAGGCAGCGGGCCCAGCTGGCAGAAACCGGATGAGGAGAACAAAGAGAAGCCCCGCCCTCGAGAAACAGGAATGGGGCGAGGTGGGGGGGCGGGAGAATAGATGGACCCCGTTTCTAAAATAACAGGTGCCATGCTCAGGCCTGGCTGGGATCTTACGTGTTAGTTAACGGACCTGCACCCCAAGGTGCAAACATTGCTAGATATCGATATTTCAACATAGCTCTTTTTGACCTTTATATTTTATTGGGTTCCACTAACCTAGTTGAAATGTTAATTTCTATTGCTAGTCCATGTGTGATATGCCATACATTAAATAAATAAAACAAATAAAACAAACCCCAAGCTGGAGCACCTGGAGCCTTCTATAAGTTGCTGAACTACAATTCCCAGCAGCCCCAACCAGCATGGTTATAGTAGTAATGAAGGATGCTGGAAGGTGTCCAGAGCAGGTTTCCCCACCCCTGTTAATAAACCCCTTTGGGAGTCAGCCCCACTGAATTCAATGGAACTTGTTGAGAAGGATTTGCACCATCTGCTCAGTTTTTATACCCTGCGTATTTTAATTGGAAAAAAAACAACAAACAAGAGTACCGGTGAGCTGTGTTTCCTTCATGTAGGGTTAATTTAACCATGATTTCTTGAATTAACCACAGCTTTTTAGTTTGCACAATCCTTGACCTGGGTTTATCCAATGTTCCAGGTTAAAATAGGATTGCCTCAGCTGTGGTTCAAGGGCCAGTCTGGTGCAGCGGTTATAGGTAACTGGCTAGCAATGGAGAGATTGAGTTCAAATCCTTGGGGACAGAAGCCATCTGGCCAGTCACTCTCTCAACCCTAGGAAGGCGGCAAGGGAAACTTCTGAAAATGTTGGCAAGAAAACTGCAGGGACTTGTGCAGTTGCCAGGAATCAAGACTAGTTTGAAAAATAATAATTTAAAAAACTGTAGTTCAGGACATCATGTGCACATATAGACTAAAGGTTGCATCATCAGGAAATTTCCCAATGTGACAAGCTGCGATGTGACAATTTCAGGACCTGAATTCTGCTTGGCCCAAAACAGTTAAAGGCACAGAGTAGCCAGTTATCTGTTGCCGATCCTACCTGTGACATATAGCTTGACTCGTACATACCAGGTGCTAGGCCAAAGTGTAGCTGCTGCTTTCTAGCTTAACATGCTGTGTGTGACTAGCCCCTGTGGTTTGTAAACCAATCATTGCATACTGTGTGAAGCCAAGGCTAGTTCATTCAGCACACTATGGCTAAACAACCTACAGCACTGATGGCGAACCTTTTTTTCCTCGGGTGTCGAAAGCGTGCGTGCGCACGCTATCGCATGCGTGCGCGTGCCCACACCCATAATTCAATGCCCCCCACCCTACCCCCCTGCACATGCGCGCCTCCCCCCCCCCCTTCGCCCGCGCCCCCCCCCCCCCCCCCCTCCCGTCCCTCCCGCCCCCCCACCCATGCAGGGAGGTCTAGAAAAAATAAAATAAAACGAAGTGCGTTCTGCATTTGTATTTTTTTTTTATTACAAAACAAAAACACACACTGGGATTGTCACGGGAGAAATCTCATTTCTTAGTTTTAGCAGCGTTCACGACTTGCTCTTGGGCGGCTTTCTTGGCTTTTACCATTTCC
>QLTV01002579.1:340395-358742 GCA_003457575.1 Thermophis baileyi
GCCCCCCTCCCCCCCGGAGGCCGAAAACACCTCCGTGTGAGCCAAAAATCAGGTGGCCAGCACGCACATGCACGCTGGAGCTGAGCTAGGGCAACAGCTCGCGTGCCGGCAGATATGGCTCCACGTGCCACCTGTGGCATGCGTGCCATAGGTTCGCCATCACGGACCTACAGCTTCCAGTGACATGTGAAACAACCAATCATGCTTTCCTGGACTGGCTTGTCCAAGTATCAAATGCATCCAGGAACAGTTTGTCTCAACAGCCTGACCTAAGTATTGGCAAGGAGATAGCATTCTCTTCCCTAAACACACAAAACAGACATACAGTTTCTTCTAAAATGTTCCTACAGAGCTTGTCTTTCTTTTTACCACTCCAGCACAACAAACTAGTAATAGTAGATCTTTGCATAGCATCCTTCTTCTGAAGGATGTTAGTTCAGCATGTAGTTCAGACAGTCAGGAATCTTGATTGTCCAATATGAGAGACGGCAAAATGAGGTAATGGTTTGATTAGCAAAGTTGGTCGTCAAAGTTGGTGAGATGATGTCAGAAGGCAACCTAAATGACATCAGGCCTTAAGAGAACTGGAGCCTGTTAGCAAAACCAGCATCCTAGCCGCATAGATCTCTGCTGGACTCTGGGGAAGAAACGGTGACTTGAAGACAAACAGGCAGAAAAGTGCACTTCACAGTTGGTTGGGAATTGGCAAGCCTGAAGGGCTACACAGATCTCCTATGTAGGTTCGCTTTGGCAAGGCTTGATGCTGTTTTAAAGACTGGCATTAGGTGTCTTAATCATGATCATCTGCTCTTGTTCAGCTTCTGATTTGTCACCAAGTATTACAAGAGTCCCAGAATGCTCCTGTCTCTTCAAATGGAAACTGATTCTGAAAGTACTCTCCCAACTTGGTCTCTCTCTCTCTCTCTCCCTGAATTATAAGGACCCCTAACAATTTCCACAAGCCCTGGAGATTTTCTCAGGATACCAGACTCTGTTCCATCTCCAGACTTCCCAGCACAGCAGAGTTTGCCAGCACGGCGGGTGCTGGCAGGGCAGCTAGGCCATCAATCCCTGGCGGAGTGTAATTAACATAAAACAGAAGCAATTAATGGATTGCATTCCTAGTCCATTAAACCTGCAATGGATTTGGAGTTCCCCGATCTGACATTTAGTACCTTTTAGCCAGTTAAATACCAATTGCTTATTAAAAACTGCTCACTGATGTTTAGTGCTTTCTGCAATGAATAGCTGGCAAGGAGAGGCAAGTGGGCACCATCTACTCAGACAGACTGGGGACGTGCCAGCCTGGAGCATTTTGTTCCATGCTCAGCGTACTTTGTTTATATATAGATATATATATACCGTATATATATATTGGGAAGAAGAGAGCAGAGACTGAAGAAAGAAGGTATACTTTTCTCCTGGTTGAGGGGAAATATTTGGGAATAAAGAATCTTTTTGGCTATATTGACCTTGTGTTTAGTTTCTGAGGTCAGCTAGGTGGCAGCACCTACTTGGCCTTAGCTGATCCCCCAAAACTCAGCAGGGTCAGATTTATCCTCAGGTGGGAAATTCACCTGAAAGTCCCAGGATTGTGGATTAAGTTAGGGTTGGTCTTGTGAAATGTATACAGATCTCAGAAATGTATACAGGATTGAACAGAGCAAAAAAGAAAGGGGCTTTGAAGGATAATTTAGCAATCCTTCCTCTGAATGCTCCTCTAGCTTTAGAACAGGGCTCTCCAAACTTGGCAACTTTAAAACTTATGGACTTCAACTCCCAGAATTCCCCAGCCAGCATGGCTGCCTGAGGAATTCTGGGAGTTGAAGTCCATAAGTGGCCAAAGTGGCCAAGTTTGGAGAGCCCTATTCTAGATACTCTCACGACTGCTGGATATCTGCCCTCACAACATCATTGCATATCAAAATCCTTTCCTTACCAAATAAATATACTATAGGTTGAAGGAAGGAAAAGAACCATTCCTTCTCTGATATGTCCAATGGCCCTATTTTCAGCTATCTACTATTATCCTTATTTTTGTTCCTATTCTGACTCTACTGGAGAAAGGGATTTCTTTTTTTCTTTTTTTTTAATCTCTCCTACACAGCTGTAAAGGTACTCTTTCTTCCATCTTCTATCACTTCTCATCTCTGAGGGTGCTGAATGAGTCCCAAGAAATCATATGCACAGGGAACTTACTTAAAATTATATTACACATTGCACATTTCTAAGTTGGAAAATAGTCATAATAGTCGTGTTGTTGTTAGGAAAACTGCACAACTGCAGAAGCTCAGTGAAGGGAAATACTGTGGAGGGAGAGACATTTGTGACTTTCCAGATGTAGCTGGATTATTTATCTTTACTCATACCCTACCTTATTTTTATGACCAACTCAAAAACATATTTAATATTCTTTCCTTCTCCTATTATCCCTACTACAACAACCCTGTGAGGTGGATTGGGTTGAGAGGGAGGGAGGGAGGGAGGGACTGGCTCAAAGTCACCCAGCTGACTTTATGCCTAAGGCGGCACTAGAACTCCCAAGTCTCCTGCTTACTAGCCTGGCGTCTTAACCACTGTACCAAACCGTTTCCATCACCTTTGGCAGCTGACCAGGGCAGTGGTGGGTTTCACTTACCTTTGCTACCGGTTCGGGAATGGGAGCATGCGCGCGTGCGTGACTCTTCTGCGCATGCACAGAACCTTCTGCACATGTGCAGAACGTCCATGATGACGTCTGGGCGGGTGAGCGGAGCCTCCCGCCGCCACTGCTACCGGTTCGCCTGAACCGGGGCGAACCGGTAGAAACCCACCACTGGACCAGGGCCGCCAAGAGGATTATTAAGTGCTGGAGCAAGACTAATATGGGCCCCCTCTGCTTTTTTCCTCCTCCTCCTCAGCCTCGTCGGCGTTGACTTTTCCATCCAGTTGGGGCTCCGGCTGGGCCTCCCATCCCTCAGGCGACTCCGCCGGCAGCCGTTCGGCCTCCGAGTCGCTGCTGCTGCTGCTGCTGCTGCTCCCTCCTCCGCTGCCTCTGGACCCCTCTGTGTCAGCGGAAAGAGCGTCGGAAGGGGAGGCAGCAGCTGTCGCCAGGCTCTCCTCGGTCTCCTGCATGGGAAACTCGGAGGGAGGCTGCGCGGCCTTTCCCGCTCGCCTCACACATAGCGCTTGGAGACGCCTCGGCCGAAAAGGAAGGGAGGGCGCATGCGCGTGCACACACTCGGGAGAGGCACCCCCACCCATCCTGGCTGGGCCATGTGCACGACAGAGCGCCGCCACTGCATTTAACGCCAAATTGAAAAAGCGTTTGTCGCCCCTTTTTATTAATCTCATCACGTTTCTGTTTTTCCTTGCGTTTTTGAGCTCCAGATTTTTGAGATGACATTTCATAACCGTTCATAAACTGAAATGAAATATAAAATATATTCATAAACGAAGAAACTGTTTTTCTTTTTTAAAATTTGGTTTTGTAAAAAATTTTTTAAAATTTTCCCCTTCATGGGCCCCCTTTGAGCTCCATGGGCCCCGGAATAATGTACCGGCTGCACCCCCCTCTCCTCAGGCCTGCAGCTGACTAATCTGTCTTGCACTGATGGAAGGAAAATCCACATGGCCACTGACCCTGTTTTGAGCACAGGAGTTTGTGCTCCTGAGATTTGAGAGCTGGGGTGGGGTTGTTTTTTTTAAAAAAAATGCCATCATTTTAAAGAGATGTTAGATTGGGATGTTCCAGATTGACATTTACATACTGTAGACACGTGTTTCATAGTTTCCCAGTTTTTACTGCTGCATCATCCTGGTTAATGGTGGAGGTAATGAGGATGGGTGCGCCATAATTCCTGTAAGCTAACTTTCTACCACTGTTAAGAAGATGCTTACAAGCCTCAGGAGTGACATAAGCAAGAAGAGCCTCTTCAGAAGTTATTTCTAATTCATTAAGCCCACTAGGTGCAGACTTTGAGTTAATGAGCCAGCAGGAGGATTTGTGGGCAAAACTCCAAAGTCCTGTTTTCAAAGTATTAGCATAACAACCACACTTGCTATCCTGAAAGCACTGGGATTAGTGTAAACACAAGAAGACAGGGGGGGGGAGGGAGAGGAAGAGAGAGAGAAAGAAAGAAAGAAAGGAAGGAAGGAAGGAAGGAAGGAAGGAAGGAAGGAAGGAAGGAAGGAAGGAAGGAAGGAAGGAAGGAAGGAAAGACGGAAGGGAAGGAAGGCAGGAAGGAAGGAGGGAAGGAAGGAAGCCAGGAAGGAAGGAAGGATAGATGGGAGAGAAGGAAGGAGATGGATGGGGAAGGATAGATGGGAGAGAAGGAAGGAAGGAAGGAAGGAGAGGAGGAAGGAAGGAAGGAAGGAAGGGAGGAAGGAAGGAAAGGAAGGAAGGAAGGAAGGAAGGAAGGAAAGAAAGAAGAAAGAAAGAAAGAAAGAAAGGAAGGAAGGAAGGAAGGAAGGAAGAAAGGAAGAAAGAAAGAAAGAAAGAAAGAAAGAAAGAAAGAAAGAAAGAAAGAAAGAAAGAAAGAAAGAAAGAAAGAAAGAAAGAAAGAAAGAAAGAAACGGGGGATATGATCCCGAGATCTTGCTCACTTAAAATAAATAAACCAAAAACCACAGCTTCCAGCCTTGTCTTTGCCCAACTTAATTGTTGGCAACTGTCTGGCAGAACCCCAAACCATCTAATTTAGTACGAAAGAGGCCAGGGCAATGGGCCAGGGAGAGATAGAGAAGAAATGCCACTGGACTGCAAAAGAAGCTTCCCTCTTCTCACTTATAATGCACATTAGCAAAGTCACATTCAACCTATAAAAGTAGAAAATGTCAAACAGACGTTTGCCAGAACTTGTGTGAACATGTGTGTATGGGGGAGGGGGGGAGACACTGATTTAGAGCCCATGGGCCTACAGTCTTGATGTACAGGTAGTCCTTGACTTACAACCAATAGTTTAATGATCATCCGAAGTTACAACAGTACAACTGGTCCTCCCACTTATGACCGTTGCAGCATCCTCATGTCAGGTCATCAAAGCTTGGGGACTTGACAGCTGGTTTATGACAGTTGCAGCATCCCAGGTTATGTGATCGCCATTTGCGAGCTTCCGACAAGTAAAGTTCAATGGGGGAAGCTGGACTCACGCGATTCATTTAATAATTTCAGTGATTCTCTTAACAACTGTGGCAAAATTGGGAGCCCCTCACTTAACAACTACCTTGCTTAGCAATGGAAATTCTGGTCCCACTTGCGGTTGTAAGTCAAGGATTACCTGTATCAGCAGTCTTCCTTCACCTGTTGCCTTCCAAATGTTTTGGGTTATACTCAGTGTGTCAAAATATTATGGGAATGATATAGTCTAATATAACTGGGGCTTCGAGTGTGAACAACGATGATGTACAATTGCTATGATTCATCTGAAGAGCCTGAGCAGATGCTGCATAAACTATGTCAACAAGAGAAACGATAATGCAGCTGAATGTGCCATGTTAGCAATCCATTTTTATTTTCCGTTCTTTAGAACTTAAAGCTAAAACAGTCATTGAGATAATATATATATTTTTTTAATAATTTGGGGGAGTTTGGAGGCATCTGAGCTGTGGTGGTGCAGTGGTTAGAATGCAGTACTGCAGTTTAACTCTGTTCACATTGCCAGGAGTTCGATTCCCTCAATCCTGACCAGCTCAAGGTTGACTCAGCCTTCCATCCTTCTGAGGTTGCTACAAGGAGACCCAGATTGTTGAGGGCAATAGGCTGACTCTGTAAACCACTTAGAGAGGGCTGTAAAGCACTGTAAAGTGGTATATAAGTCTAAGTGCTATTGCTATTTTGCTGCAGCTGGTTCTTTTAACAGAACAAAATCACAGAATAACAGAGTTGGAAGGGACCTTGGAGGTCTTCTAGTCCAACCTCCTGCTCAGGCAGGAAACCCTATACCCGTGATGGCAAACCTATGGCACGCGTGCCAGAGGTGGCACACAGAGCCCTCTCTGTGGGCACGCACACCATCGCCAGTTGCTCTTCCGGGTTCTGGCATGCGCGCACCGGAACCCGGAAGAGAGCAGCTGGCCGGTGTGCATGTGTGCAACGGAACCCGGAAGTGCAGCTGGCCGCCGGGCGCATGCGCACCAGCCAGCTGCTCTCTTCCAGGTTCAGGTGCTCCGGCGCGCGCTCCAGTTTCGGCACTCGGTGCCAAAAAGGTTAACCATCACTGCCCTATACCATTCCAGACAAATGGCTATCAAATCACTTCTTTAAAATCTCCAGAGTTAGAGCACCCACAACTTCTGGAGGCAAGCCATTCCACTGATTAATCAAGTTTACAAAGCAACAGCAAAACAGTAAATGTAAGATCCTTATTTACTCATTCTAATGTTTTATAGTGTATTTTATTCAATGTCTGTAAGCAGCCTAGAATGGCCTCTGGCAATTTAGGTAACATACAAGTTTGATAAATAAAGAAACAACAAGAAAAATACATTGTTAAAATAATACCGCCAGGAAGTACCGTATTTTTCGGAGTATAAGACGCACCTTTTTCCCCCAAAAAAGAGGGTGAAAATCTGGGTGCGTCTTATACTCTGAATGTAGCCCCGCCCCGCCTCTCAAAGGGAGGTTTCAGATGCTGAAAAAAGCCTCTGAAACGGAGTTTCAGAAAAAAAGCCTCTCAAACGGAGCTTCAGAAAAAAAGCCTCTCAAACGGAGCTTCAGAAAAAAAGCCTCTCAAACGGAGCTTCAGAAAAAAAGCCTCTCGAACGGAGCTTCAGAAAAAAAGCCTCTCAAACGGAGCTTCAGAAAAAAAGCCTCTCGCACGGAGCGCATACCTGGTAGGCAGAATTTTTTCCCCCTATTTTCCTCCCCAAAAACTAAGGTGCGTCTTATACTCTGGTGCGTCTGATACTCCGAAAAATACGGTAAATAAGGAAGGCTTGAAAAAGCCAAAGGAATAATGCTACGAGATCTCAAGACACATTCACACCACCGTTTTTGACTTTTGACTTTGTCAGCACCTTGCAAAAAATGCAAACATGCTCAGAGCAGGCCTATTGGCTCAAACAGCAAGCATGTTTTTTGTTCCATGCTTGGAACAAATTGTCCAACTCCAAATGACTTGTGTATTCCACCACAGAGAATAATGGGAACGCTGGAAAGCTTCTCCCACATCTTGCACACCCCAAATTCAGCTCAAAGGCTGATTTTTACAAAATGCTATTAAACAGACCTTCCAAAGAAAGATGTTTCAGAGTTTGCACGGTTTCCAAAAAGAGTTCTCTTCTGAGTCTTGCCTAAATACATTTCAGATGTTGATGGGGCTGAAGGGAGCCTCTCTCCCAAAACTTTCAAAATCCTGGCAGGAAGTAGACAAGTTCTCCTATTCTGGCAACTGGCCTAAAAGGATAAAATGGTTGTACCCAGCCATAAAAAACTGCCTGGGGGGGCAATTAGACGAGCAATAGCCAGGAAAGATGGACTGATCTCTCGCCATTCACCAAGTAAAACAAACGTGTAATATGCGTTCAGCTGTGAGTGGAAATGCCTATTAAATACACTATCTGACACTCATATAGCCTTCTCCTGCTTTCATCCATAAAATATATGCATATTATTTGAGGAAGCTGGAGTTTCTCTGAGCTCCTGCTGAGAAACAGCATCTTCCCCTTTCTCTCTCTCATTGGGTTGGCAACGTAAGAGGAGGGAAAACTGCTTTAAGCAGCTCATGACACTTCCTCATGACTCAGGAAATTGATAAAACTACACATGGGGAGCTCGATCATCTACGTTGCGCATATCAGCTTTGCCCTTGAGCGTCTCTGCAGCAGAGTCTGCTGCTCCAGTGTGGGGCACATGATCTGCACACGTGAAACAAGTTGATATCGCCGTCAATGAAACAGCACACTTAGTGACAGGTTGCCTCAAACCTACATCAATTGAGGAAATATATTCTCTCCCTGGCATTGCCCCACCTAAGACCAGGAGAGAAGTAGCAGCAGATGCCGAGAGAACTAAGCAAGAGAATGGTTCTTGACATCCTCTGAACGGACATATGCCCCAAGCCCGCTGACTGGGATCTAGGAACAGCTTTATGAGCAAGAACATACATTCTTGAGGGTACACAAGAACAAAATCGAATTAAAAGATGGAGAAAAGAGATCATTGAGCTAGGAATAACATTAAAGGAGGATATGGCTGAAGGATCTGACCTCCCTTATACTACTTGGATGACCTGAATAGGTTGAGAGTTGGAGTGCCTAAATGTAAAACCAATATGCTTGAGTGGAGGCTCTTAAAGGGTAACAACACGCTATATGAATGTGGAAAGACACAGAGTCCGGCCCATCTGCTAGTATGTCAGCTACAACCAGAAACATCTACTGATGATGACTTATTTTTGGTCTACAACAAAGCCAAGAATGTGGCTTCATTCTGTCAGTTTAAAGTTTGATCCAGTTACTAATTTTGCCAGTACTGTGCCAACTTTTTACTTGTCCAAAAATTCTAATTTTCTTTTTACAAGTCTCATTCATTCATTCATTCAGTCAGTCAGTCAGTCAGTCATATTAATCAGGTTTATATTCTACCACCATAGTCCTAAATACTTTTGGCAGGTCACAATTAAGAATAACATGATCACAAATAATAAAAATATAATACATACAGAGCCCAAAACCTCAACCCCCAAACACCCCCCAACTCAGTTTTCAGTTAGTTTTGAAGGCACAGAACTCCTGTAACAAACAGACCTGCTTTGTAATGGCTCAAAGTGCAATATGTGTCTTTCCTCTCAGCTCCATTTTGCCTTCATAACAACCTGTGAGTAAGATTAAGCAAAATGGTGGCACCTGACCTCCAAACCACTCAATGACCATCTTTCTACCAGTGACCAAACAGTATCCAATGGAGACCAGAATCAGTTTGCTGAGGTAGCCAGTTTAATACTGTACAGGGCTTGTTTTACTCACATTGCTACTGTGCCTTTTACATTCTTCTCTCCACTGTCTTTGCCACTTTCTCTAATAATCTTTCACAAATAGTACAAAATAAGATAATTGAGCATGTTACTATTTGCACATTGAAATGATTACCCTTCCCCCTTCCCCCTTTCTCCCCACCCCACCCCCATAGTCTAAACCAGAGGTGGGGAAGTATGGCCCTTTTATGACTTCTGGACTTCAACTCCCAGAATTCCTGAGCCAGCCATGCTGGTTTTTCATGCCTATGCTGGGACCAGAACTCAAAATCTCCTGGTTTCTAGTCCACCACCTTAACCACTGTATCAAATTACCTCTCCAGTTGTAAATATTTTAAAATATCTATCTTTAAAAATAATTTTCACTTGTAAAAATCGATCGATATTAACTGTATTAGAAACAAAAATGACATGTTTTAAAATATTTATTTGACTTTGTGAACCCCCTGAAAGGGTCTTGCGGATATCCCCAGGGGAACCTCAGAATACACTTTGAGAACAGCAGCTGTAGGCCAGGGGTCCCTCCTGGTCCGTGGTATGCCAGAAACTGGGTCATGCAAACAAGCGAAGCTCCATCCGTGGGATACAGGCAGCATACGAAACCATGCCCGCTCCGGTCTGCAGAAAAACCTCTCTCCAGGGAATCGGTCCCTGGTGCCCAAAAGGTTGGGGGCCACTGCTCTAGCTTGCCCCACATGAAAATCCAGAAGCTGGATGTCTGAGAACAGCTCAGATCTGTAGAACAATCCTTCTCTCAATAGTTAAAGAAGTGCAGGGGAGAATGAGTTAATCAGCAACCAGGGATGGCAGGATATGGGAAACATAAGCAGAGGATAAAAGCCTTTCTGGAATTTTTTTTTTTCCTATGAGATGTCTGATGTGTGGGGGAGAGACTGCAAGTGGAACCATTTCACATTCCAGCACTACGGTTGCTAGCTAAGCTCCTGAACTGCAACTGGTCAAGCCATTGGCCCTCTCTCTGTCCCTCCAATATAGGTTAAAGAGTAAAGTGCTCTCTGCTAAAAGAGATTTTCTCCCATTATCTGCAGTTCTCCTTTTAACTGTAAATGCCAGCGACCTTTTGCATGGAAAGCGAGCATTCTGCTGATGAGATCTGGTTCTTCCCTGTTTTGCAATGTTCACTAGATAGAACGGTGCCTGCATATGAAATCATTTTGCCTGAAACCAACTCTCAACGTGGAGACACTAAAGTGCAATCTGGTTTGGGCATCTCTGCACTCAGTGAAATTAATGCCCTCCTTGATACCTAATAAATATCCTTTGATGAATATCCCCAGTGTTAACTAATAAATATAATTTATTCTACTGGGATTGTTGGGGATGTTGCTTGTATTGTCTGAACGCACTCAGCAACAAATTTATGGAGGGGAGCTGCAGGCCTGGCCTTGAGGTATCCTACATCCACATAATTTTCAGACCGGGTCAGGATCAGGGCTGGGTTTTTGTTTTTTGTTTTTTTGTTTTTGTTTTTTTTACAATGTATGCCTTGTGGATTCGGAAATTGTTCTTTTGCTGGGAATTGAGGTATCTGATGCTTGTAGAGTCAGAACCTACAGACCTTGGTGTCTGAAGAGAGACAAGGCAGGCAGGCCCGAAAGAGCAAGGAGAGGCACCAGGGGAACATTGAAGTTTCCTGAATTGGACATTAAGGGAACTACAGAAATTCTGCAATGCAGTTTTCTGCACCATTTAAGCAAGGCTGCCAGTATATTTCAGGCTTGTATTCTCAGATACGGCAAGCAAGACATTCAGAATGAAAAGGTCAGTGTCAGCCTCCAGAGAAGCAATGCTCTTCTTCTTCTTCTTTTTTTTGTAGCTGCAAAGGGATCTATTTTCCTTATCTTTAAAGATAAGATAAAAGAAGCTGCAAAGAAAATCCTGAAAATGAATGGTGATGGGATCACAGCAAAGCACATCCAATGGAATGCTGAATAGGGCTGGGGGCTTCCTTCAGCTTTTTCATCTGGGTTCTTGCACTCGGTAGGCCACAACCCTGTAAAGCAGTGTTTTTCAAACTTGGCAACGTTAAAGATGTGTGGACTTCAATTTCCAACTTCAGCTTCAACCCTTCTTCTGGGAGTTGAAGTCCACACATCTTAAAAGTTGCCAGGTTTGAAAAACGTTGCTTTAAATTGAGAAATGAATTTGTATGTCCCTCCTCCATGAAGGGAATTCATGATTACATTGAAGTTAAGACAGAATGAGGCCTGGAATAAGCTGCGCCATGGAATTTGTGTGGCTCCCACCCTGATAGCATTCAAGAGGGGCTTAAAGACCTATCTAGAGATAGACTGGATGAAGTCTCTTTTGGTTATGCTTGACATACAGTATGTTGCATCCATTTTGGTGTTGATTGTCCTAATTTTACATCTGGTTTATTTCCATTAGTGTATTTTTATTTACCTTTTTTGTGTTTATTTACCTTGTTCTGTTTAGATTGAAAGTCACCTAGTTTGGAGTTGGGCAGTGCCGGAATCGAATTGTATCAAATCAATCAAGAAGCTGAACTTTTATCTACGTATCTAATAAATAAAATGATGATCGTATTGTAGAAGTTTATAAAATAAAATATTTCCAGTGGGGAAGAAATAATGAAACAATCCAATTTAAAACCATTTTAGTTAACAGGAAGGATGAGCTTGTTTAGTTTGGCATAATTCCCAGAATCTGGATTTAATTTTTGAAACAGCCACTGTAATTTTATTCTGAACTTATAGCAGCAACTATAGACAATCCTGACTTCGCCATCAACTTGCCCAGGCTCAGAGGAACAAGTTCTGACAAGGCTGCTGCTTTGCACAAACGTGAAATTTTCCGAACTCACTCAGGGTATTTCATGGCAAGCTGGCTGCCACCTTGTCCTCACAGAGCAGAAGTATTGATGGTGATTCTGCTTTGCTTGGACAAGACACACACATACACAAAATTGCTCACAATTCTCTGGAGGTGCCACCACAGAGATTGGCAATCTCTTCCTTCACTGATGAACAATGATGCCATCAGAGTAGGACCCCAACCAGGGGTGGGTTCCAACTTATCTTGCTGCTGGTTTGCTCCCTCCCGCGCCGCGTGGGCGCGCCTCATGGGCACGCGCACGCGCAGTAACAAAAAATCCAGGGGGAAAAAAGCTGAAAAAAAGATGGCGACCGCATGCACAGTGCCGGAAGTCGGCTTCTGTGCATGCTCAGAAGGAAATAAAAAAATAAAATAAAAAAAAAATAAAAAAAATTCAAAAAAAAAAGATGGCGGCCCCCACAGACCGGCACCGACCGATCCGGTTCGGTGACATCATCGTGACATCACCAGCGGGCCGCTACCAGTTCAGGAGAACTGGTCCGAACTGGGAGGAACCCACCCCTGACCCCAACATGTCCACTTGTCCAGGGCCTAACTCAATAGAGAGGTCCCCAAATCAAGTAGCAGCAAGAGAAATGTATAAGAGCTATAATTTCAGGGGGTAAATTTACAGAAAAAAGAATATAAATAGATAAGTTAGTTATACCTTTTTTTAAATTTTTCTCTGATTACTGTTTTGGGCATGTATGCTACTCAGAGTGAATCATGACCGGAGCAACATCTAACCCCAATAAATAATAAAAGTGGTCCTAAGCTAAAATCCTGAGTAATTATTGTTTTATTTATTAAATTTATGTCCTGCCTTTTGTTCAGAATAGGGCTGCCTTGTTCCCATTTTCCCTCACAAACAACAACTTCGACTACTATGAAATATGTCGGAGTGAGACAAGCTGAAGGCAATAGGCATTATGTGGAGGAATTCCTCTGATTTCTTCCATCATCATGAGTCTGTTGACAATACTCCTGGTGTGAATGAAGTAGTTATTTGAATATGTTTCCCCAATAGGAATGCTAAAACTCTGGGAATAATTAAAACCTGCCCCCAAATGACTGCAGAAGGTGTACAGTAGTTATGTCTGAAATTTGGTCTTTTCTCCAGCTTGTTTCCCGCCCTCACCCATCATGCTGGGACTTCAACTCCCAGAATTCCTAGCTAGTGTGGCCAGTCTTGAATTGTTGCCATTAATCTCTTCTGCTGCTGCTTTCTGCCAGGTTTTTGGAGATGATTACAGGAAGTCCTCTACTTATGACCACAATTAGGACAGGATTTTACGTTGTAAGTTGTTGCGGTCATAGGTCAAACCTGTTTTACAACAGTGTTACACTGGTCATTAAGCAAATCCAGCTTTCCGCATGGAATGGATATCGACAAAAAAAGGTTGCAAAATTAAACTTTCCTGAAGTTTAAAAAAACATAGCTGAATTTTCTTATATTATTTATAATGCATAGGGCCACCCAATTCATATACAGTTACCTCAGGCAGCTTACAGCCTTAAAAATCCACAAGATAAAATCCATAAAACCCACCACCTCTCAGCCACAAACTGTTGTAGTGCAAAGTGCTCTGATTTCAGATTTTGGCCCATCAGCAAGCAAGCTACGTTGGATTTTTAGAATATAGTTCATTTCCAAGTAGTGAGTGGAGGAAATGCAAACTGATCTCTTTTTAGAAGTTGTTTTTGATACCAGGCAAATAAATTATAGAAAAGAAGGTCTCTCTGGGTTAGTGGATGCCCCTCTCAAGCAAATAACCTAAGAACAGCCTTGTGAATTGATACTGAGGTCCACTCAACAAAACTTCCTAAGTTCAACATGGATCAGTAAAGCATCTACCATTTTAGTCGGTCATGACAGAGATTGATGCTGAAATCTACAAGCAAAGCTTGTGGGTTATAGTTAAGCTAGGGCCTCCTTTGCTGGCTGTGAGTATATATTTGTAGACTAAAAACACTCTGTACGTGTTCAGAAATGTTCATGCTTTCTTGTATTGAGATTCACAGAAAATAAGCAATGTATGCCTCCCTCATGGAGTTCTAATCCATTAAGGTTGGTTGTGTATTGTATGTGCCACAACTTTCCATTGCAAATGTTGCACACATGCTTTGACATCACACATAAACACACATGGCGTGTGCATTGGTCCCCAGGATGGCTGTGCTTATAGAAACCTGGATGGTCAACTTTCCCTCACGAATGTCAAGTTATTGTAATTATTGTAGCTGAAGCAATCCCCAAAGTAAATGACAGGCATGTGACCAAGATAGTCTGAAGCCATATCTGCCCCAAACCTTGCTCCAGATCCATCAAAATATGGGGAAATCCCTTTCTCTCCCTTTTGCCTCTTTTCTCTTCCTCACCATCTCACACCTGAGGAATTTTGCCTGAAGCTCCACAGCTGGCAGCTCTCAGGTGCCAGGCCACCAGGGCTGGTGCATTCAAAGTGAGCAGCCAAGGGTCACGAATCATAAACTCAAGTAGTGCTACAGATGTTTTCATAATATTTTACAAGGCAGAGCGCAGTGCTGGGATTTCAACCAGTCTGGAACTATGTTTTTTAATGTGGAGTAACTATTTAAAAGTCAAAGTTTCAGCTATCCAAAACATATAAATTCTGGATTCAAATAGAAAGGGAACAGTTTTTCTAGGATTCTGCTTGCTACCAGAATAATCAAGATGTTACTCTTACATATATATATTTTTTTAAATCATGAAAGAGATATTTTGTGCTTAATGGTATTATGAGAGCTTTAAAAATGCTAGGGGGAATAATTGGGTTGGTGGCTGACCTGTTTACTGTTATGAATTCATTCATTCATTCATATATATAAACTCAGCCTACTCCTCTTCAGAGTAAGGAATGATATGAAAAAAGAGAAAACAAGGAAGAGGTAGTAAGCAAAGGAATTTAAAGGCAAGAGATGAAAGAAAAAGAAATTTAACTAAATTTAATTTGCACTAACACTTATCCCTTCACTACCACTCTGCATTCCAAACATTGAAAACCATTTCTTCCACAAAAAATACATTTCCTACTGTTCTTTACATTTCTCCCTCTCATGTTGGATATGTCAGTCCACTGCATGTTTTTCTGGTTGTTGGGATGCAGGCAACCAACATTGGCTTGCAAATAGTCTTTATATTAGAAGTCTTGTCAGCCCTTCAAGATGTCCAGACAAGAAAACAAAACTACGGATATTAACACTACCTTTATATTGTAAGGTTATAGTAACAGAAACTTGCAAGTCTGAAAGCATTTTACTTTTCAAAGAACTAGGGAGGGTCCCTTCTGCGATGCTTTCTCCACCCCATTGCTTCTGTGGGCTGAGATCTTTCTTGTCTGACCATTCTATGAGCTGACCCTGGTGGCTCAGTAGTTAAAGTGCAATATTGCAGGCAAACTCTGCCCACAGCATGGAGTTCGATCCTGATGGGGCTCAGCCTTCAATCCTTCTGAGGTCGGTAAAATGAGGACTCAGGTTGTTGAGGGTAATATGCTATGCTGACTCTGTAAACCGCTTAGAGAGGGCTGTGACGTGGTATATTAGTCTAAGTGCTATTGCTATTGCTATTGTTAGGCTGTAGTTTCTCTTCCTCCTGTCTCCCAAGGTTTTTCTCATATCACACTGCATGTCCTCACTTCCCTAGATGTCTGAGCATAGTTGGGGTAAATCTGGGTTTCAGTTGTGCTTATGGTCTACTGGCTAAAATGTGCCAGTATAACCCTTAACCCTATTGTGCCCTTATCAGGGAATATAGGCATGTCTAAAGCTGGCAATGCCATCTTTCTTTAGTGAGCATTATGTGAAAAGCTAGGTTAACCAAACCACAATGGATGATGAAGGTCAACATTCATGGACCCAGCTGTAGATGACCATGAATCCGTATGTGTGTGTGTCTGGGTTATCCCTTTTTCAACCTTGGAGGATGTATGTATGTGTGATTGATTATGCTCAAGCTAATAAACAGAAAAGTTAAATACATTTCATTCAAAACAGAAACATTCCAAGTGTAGCTTCTTGCTCTCCTTGATGAATTTCTGCTATAAGTCAAACCTTCTTAGCTTCTCTATACAATAAGACAATTTGACAATTTTCCTTGGCCGGGGAAGAAAAAAAATGGCTATGTGAGTCCAATCCTTTTTCCTCAAAGAGAAGAGAAAAATTGAGGCGTTTGAGAAAGTTTGGCAGGAGATGGAGGGAAGAGAAATGCCCCCCTTCTGCTACCCTGACAATTTCCCAATATAGCCCAGCTTTTTTTGAATTCTGATATCCCATGCAGCTAAATTTATTATGTCTCTGATTGGACTAGTCAGTAGTACCGATAGATAAATTTAGACCCTGACGGTAATAATTCAGGGGAGAAAGCTGCTCTTATAGCTAGCCCCATTTATTACTTCTCTTATTTCAAATGGCGATAAAATAGGGTGGATTCATTGAGGACCCTTCTATTCATCTCGCTAAAAGTGTTCCTGGATATGTGCCTCTTCGTCCAGCTTTCAGTGCAAGCCAAATTACATTGGACTATTAAGGGACATTTCTGAATAGTGGTCTATTGCTTCAATACAGCCCTCTGTTTCAACATAATTGCTTCCATGCAATCCCAAATTTTGCTCCCATCCATTCATCATTCAGTGAACCTGGCTGAGACAGTATCTGCAGCAGAAGCTCTCTAATTACCGGTCTACAGTCTCTCTCTCTCTCTCTCTCTCTCTCTCTCTCTTTTTAAACAAATAAGTCAGACTAGAGGGTTTGCTCATCTAATGCAGGGTCATGGGGGTGTGGGGGGAAGGATCTCAAGCAGGGAGATCTCCCTTGGCCAGCACAGATCCTTTTGCTTAGACATTGTACTTAAAGCAAAGTAATGCAATCTCTCTGCATTGCTGCAGTGGTTCTCAGTTGTCCCCCTCCTCGTGTCCACTAGGATTTCGGCTGATACCAGGAACTTGCAGTTGAATCCCAGCAAACCCAACCAGCTTAACAGTGAGGGATGTTGGGAGTTGTAGTTCAAAGGCGTTTATATAATTTACCTGCAACTGTAGGATGACAACTCGTAGGAAAGCACTGCTGTTTTTCCAGGGACTTTATTCCTTAAAGATCCGTTGTTATCATAAGAGGATAACAGCAATGGATGAGCTCCAGCCAAATTCTAGGCCTGCTGCTATTCAGGCAGTTCATTCAGGTATGCTGAAGTAACAAGATTAGCTGTACTGTATGCAGTATTGATTGACAGCTTCAAATGACAGCGTCTAGAAGTATCAGCCTTTTTCAGTGGAAAGGCATAATGTGATCAGCTACCCAGCCTGGGAATGCCTGCTTTCTTACTATCTTCCTATCCATGCGCCACCTGGTGGCCACTAAGAACCAGTAACTACTATTTATTGACCAAGTCACATCAAATTGATTAATACTTGACAATTAATAAACATGCACAGTAAATTCATAAAGTTTCCACGTAGGATAAAGAAGCAATAAATCCCAGGCACCTATAGTGTAGATTAACAATGCATAAATACCCAGAGTATAAAATATCACCAGTTGTAAAAGAGTTTGTTAAATTCTAATTATGCTCCCTACTTTCTCTTTTCATCACATGTATATATTATTCTGTTCTTGCAGGATACGACTGAATATGGTATAAAATATATGTCCCATTTCCAAGAAACTGGAGCCATTCTAGGTGACAATCTTTTGCATTTATTTTCTGTAATTAATGTTAAAGCTCACAGTATCTTCTTGATAGGCCATAACTTAATGGAAGAGCACATGGTTTGCATGCAAAAGGTCTGAGATTCAGTCCTCACCACAGAACTGGGGAAGTAGCTGCAAATCCTGACTATCTATGGTGAGTTTAGGTTTGGTTATGCCGCAAAAGGGTTTGCCGAGGTTGGGACCCTTGCTACTTTCCAGCAGCAATCCCCAAACCCTTTTCTCATTTTCTTAAATAATAGTAACACCACATTATCAAAAGAGATGGGAAACTGAGGCTAATGCAAGCAGGATCAGAAAGGGTGGGGGGAGAAGAGACTTATCACAGTTGCAGTTTATAGTCTGCTGCTTTTAAAAGTTATACACCAGGGCAGAGTTATAACAAATCTGCAATATGTCGAATACAGCCTTTTATGTCTGGGGGACAAAATATAATATTTTGGTAAGCAGATTGGGAACTGCTTTGTAGCAGCCTGGGAGTCTGCAGAGGGAAGCAACTCCACAGGGTTGTTGTAGTGAGGAAAACAAGAGGAGGAAGGAGCATTAGATCTATTCGCTGCCCTGAGTTACTTATAAAGTAATAAAGGTGAGATAAAAATCTAATAAGTTAATATGGCAACACGTGAGATGATGTCATCATAAACACTAAAGATTACATACCAGTGTCAGATGTTTTGATGCAAGGTTGTAAGCAGAACATTTACATAATGACATCTTCACACATATTTCTTCATTTTGACATGATTACAATTTGGTACAGATCCTCCTGTAGGAAGTTAGCACCCACCCCTCTCCTAGAAGAATGAAATA
>QLTV01002579.1:359148-386655 GCA_003457575.1 Thermophis baileyi
CTTGTAAAGTGGGACACTTGGTCAATTTAACATGATAGGTAAAGGGTCTTATGATGCTAGGGATTAAACCTGGTCATAGGCATAACAAGGCAATCAAACAGCTTCTGGACACCATCTAGCAGCCACTGGAATTTTTTAAAGCCTAAACATTGTAGCCCTAAACCAGGGCTGTCAAACTCGCGGCCTGGATGCATCACGCGCCGGCCACACCCACGCCCGGTTTAGCAAAGGGGGGAAAAAAGTCATGATACATCACGTGACGACGCTGTGATGACACGAGCTTGACACCCCTGCCCTAAACTGATGGCACACCATCAATCAATCAGAAATTCACTGATTTCTGCACCTGCAGTTCAGCCGGCCGTGTGAGCAAGGAAGCAGCAGTCATAAAAATGGCCTCAGTGAATCCAGTTCTCTTGATGATGCCTCATCAAGCTTTCTTGCTGGTACCTCCTGGTGAAATGAGAAAAAAGGCTAGAAGAGAAGATCTCCTCTGCTCTATTGCTTGTTAGTCATCCATTAACTTGTTAACTTCCATTAACCTGGAGATCATTTTGCATACAAGAAAGAGCACAAAGGGGAAAGAGAAGTCCTAGGAAGTACAGACCAGTGGCTTTGTTGCAGAGATGCCTTTCCAAAACTTCGCTCAGGGTTCGGACTTGCCTGTAATTTTTGAGAAACGGAGTTATGGGCTCCCAGTAAGTATGATCATTTACTATGTGCCCCAATTTTTACAGTTGGAAATTTATCAAGAGTGCCCGTAAAGACTGTGGAGCTCAACTGACTTTATTCTTTGGGAAATTCTCTAAGGGGGATAAAATTAAACATCTACGCAGGTGTGGTAGAAAGCAAAGCAGAGCCTGGTTGCTAGATGACAGCAAAGAGATACAGAAACCTTTACTCAAAGTCTTTGCTGCCATCTAGTGACTATCTGACTCTTTGTGGCCCAACTACAGAGCCCTCCTAAGCTCATTTTCTTTTAGGAGTCTCTCCACCCACTTATGCCAATTCCCAAGCATTCTCAAAAATAAAAAACAGTGGCTCTTTGAAGTCTGGAAGTTTAATGTTTCCCTGCAGATATTCACAATGGTAAACAGAGATGATCATTGGTGAGGCTGCAAAACCCAGAATCCTGACTCGGCAGTTGAAGGCCAACTAATTAATTAGGGGAACTCTGGAAATTGGATCTTTTGCCCTGGTTTTGAATGTGAACAAGTGCAGCGAGTTCTGTCATGCCTCCAGCTGTTGCTCTCTCTTAAGGCAGTTCCCCAAAGGATCTTTCAGACTGCTTTTTTTAATCTACAAGTTTTATTTTTAAATGCCGATTGTTGCCTCTGTAAAATGGTTATGTTTTGCTTATTTGGGGATTTCCATTACTTTCTTTAAATGTTGATGGTTTCATAGGGAAGGGCCATGACCAGACCGTGTCCTTTACCATATCTACTAGTTTAGACTAGTAGCACATGTAAAGAAGTGAAGATCAAGATGCCAAGTGAGAATAAGCGACAGAGAAAGAAATAAAATGAAATGTTCTTCAACAGACACAGCCATTATGTAGGTACTATTCTGTATTTACAGAAATGGAAATAACATGGGGGGGGGAATGCTTAGGACAATTGTGGGCCTGTTTGCCGGGGGGCTAACATGAGACAAACAATCCAGCTCAGAAATTTTGGAAGAGCTGCAAGGCTCCTTATATAAGCATGCCAAGATTTGGCCACCTTTAGTGCTCCATTTTAGTCTATTTCTGAACCCTAACCCAAATCAGGGCCAGGAGACTGCCAGAATGACAGATTTGCCTAGATATGGCTGGACCTCAAGAGTTTCCTGATATCAGGCTATGGGCAGTGGTTCTCAACCTTTCTAATGCCGCGACACCCCTCCGCGACCCCGCCCCGCACGGGATGAGGTGACAAAGGGGGCGTGGCACCAGGGGCGAAATGCTCCGGGTTCGGGCTTACCTGCGGGTCGCCGGACAGCTGATAGCGTCAAAGCGGGAGACTTCGCCCGGACGCCGCCATTTGGGTTCTTTTACCCTCTGCGCATGCGCAAAGCATTCTGCGCATGCGCAGACGGTAGAAGAACCCAAATGGCGGCGTCCGGACTACCAGCTGTCCGGCGACCCGCAGGCACGGCCGAACCGAGACCTTTTCACCCCTGCAGTGACGGTGGCACCAAGATGGCGGGCTAACACGCGCCGCAACCCCTGTGAAATGGTCATTCGACCCCCAAAGGGGTCGCGACCCACAGGTTGAGAACCGCTGGGCTATGGCAACTGGGTTCTGGGGAAAACAACCTTTTCAATTGGTGCTTATTTTTAGGGTTGCACATGCTTCAAAAATGATTCAGAAGAAGGGCTTCAGAAGGCATAAGCATAGTTCCTGTTTAAAAACCCTACAACTTATTTTTCAGGTTTGCATGGAGGCATGAGGATAGATGTGGCTGCTTAAAAGAGGGGCTGTAGTTACACTCCCATGATCTTTGAAGGACCTCTGCCGAAGTATTTTAAGCATATAGAGTCCTACTTATTTAGGGTAGCCTTTATGTGTTTTTGAGCACTTTAATTCATTTCTACTCTAATTTTGCTTTGCAACTATTGTACCTTGAGTTTTGTTTTATTATTGTTCTAGCTGTGTTGTGTTGTAAAGTATCAAGATCTTGGTGACTGATATAATTAACTGTTTTAGCCTTGATTCCTATCCCAAACTGTCAGCAAATCTATAAATGTATTAGGTAATGTATAACTATTTAAAGGAAATATAGTATCTAGTGCCCATAAGCTTTACAGTTATTGAATTGTTATGTGTAGAATCTTGCAATAATTTATTTTAGACGACTGTGTGTGTATTTCTGCTAATTATTGTCATCTGACTTTTGCTTTTAATAAATCTTTGGAAGCTTTAGTGAAAAAAAATCTCAGTGACTTTTTTAAGCTTAGCATTATTTGGAGGCGTTCACATGTATGAGATTGAAAGGGGGAAAAAAACACAAGTGGAAACCAATTTTTAAGGCCAAAGTACTAAATGCAGATTGAGATGCATGAGGCATTTCCACCCCCCTGCAAACCACTTTACATAGGGGATTTGCTTAGTTGTACTATATTTGCATGAGAATGATAGAGCACTCTTTGCATGTCAGTAGGAACCTTGATGAGTGTGACACAACCACCTGTACCTGTGTGTTATGTTGCATTACAGAGAAACGCTGTGGCCACCAGATGGCACTACAGGAAAAGCTCAGCACATAGTATGCAGAGGCTCTCTGAGCTACAGATGTCACCTACCCTTCAAGCAGGAGTGAATTTAGGGAGGAACCCCAGATTGTGCAACTGTTGTGCCTTGATTTTTGTTGTTTTGTTATTATAATCGCTTGTTATTGTTGTACAGGGTCTGCTTGGGGGAGTGTAACCCCATCTAGAACTAGAGATGGAAAATCTATAGATCCAGGGGGCCTTAAAATCCACAGCCACTGGATCTTGCTAGAGATCAGTTCCAGTCTATTTCTCAAATCTATGGAGATTCTCAATCAGCTAAGTCATGGTTGTCCCAAAGGTGTGTGGGAAGCCCGCCCGCCCTTCTAGAAGAATGGAATATTTTGGGAAATATTAAAAAGGCAGAATATTATATTTCCCCAAAGGGAGAAATGGAGAAACATGCTCAGTCTTTCTTAATAGCTCCCTGCCCAGCAGATATTTTGTGCCCATTAAGAAAGATTGGGCCAGCCTATCTACAAAACAAAAGATCTTCAGCTTCAGGGTGATGGGATTAAGAAGAACAGGACATGACCCTTCAGGACATAATAGGATTAACCAGGGGTGGGTTCTTCTTTTCTTCGCTGCCAGTTCGCTCAGTGATGTATCACGCATGCACGCTTTGCGCATGCGCAGTGCTTTTAAAAAAGCTGCGCAAGTGCAGAAGCGAAAAACAAGATGGCGGCGCCTATGCCACCGCCGAAAGAACCGGTTCGGGGGCGTGGCAGGCCTGGGTCTCTGCTGGTTCTAGCGACCCAGGCTGCCAAGTTACTACCAGTTGTATAGAACCGGTCCGAACAAGGAGGAACCCACCTCTGGGATTAACCCACTACCATTTAGCAGAAGACACAGAGCTCACTACATTGCACAATCTCCTAAGTGCATTTCAGACATTGCACAACCCCCCCTAGCATCATCTCTGAAACTCATAAAAATCCATGTACTCATCAAACCAATTGGTCAGCTGACCCAGGACTGCTGCTGGTTCTGTTCATCATTAAACCATCTTTCCAATCAGCCTCCATGTTGTTTCCAGCATCTTTCTCCCAGCTTGGAACTGAACCAGATGGATTTTCCTTCCAACAGGTGTTTTTTCCAAAAGGCAACTGGACTTTCTTGCCTTTAAAAAACAAAAACAAAAAACATTTCATGTCTTATCTGATCTGAAGAAGCTTTTTGGATGAGAAGTGAAACGTTTTCAAAGGGGGGGAAAAAAGTCCAGTTGCCTTTTGGGGAAAAAACACCTTTAGGATGTGTCTATTTCTCCCCATCCAAAACCATATAGCCTCCAGACAGAGTCAGACCTTTGACTTAAATGCAGGGGGAGCCCTTGTAAACCAATAAACGGGGCTGGGCCCAGTCATTTTGCTTTGAGGAAGACACTAAGTGAGCCAAGTTATTTGGCTATTTGAGGAAAAATAAATCCTGCAGTGCACCCCTATTCTGGCAGTAAATACATACTGATAACCAAATAATTAATCATTTGTATTTTTTCCTATAATCATAAAGTCAAACATTTGTTTAGTGTAAAACCCACTAGAACAGTGGTTCTCAACCTTCCTAATGCCGCGACCCCCGCCCCGCTGCCGTGACCCCTGCCCCACCCCCTCCCCACGCGCGATGAGGTGACAAAGGGGGTGTGGCGGGCTAGCGCGCGCTTAGGTGACCCCTGTGAAAGGGTCGTTCGACCCCCAAAGGGGTCGCGACCCACTGTACTACAATATTCCTGAGATGCTGGGCTTCAATCTCTTGTACCCAACCTCATTTTTCTTGGAGATAATAGCACTTAGACTTATATACCGCTTTACAGTGCTTTACAGCCCTCTCTAAGCGGTTCACAGAGTCAGCATATTGCCCCCAACAATCTGGGTCCTCATTTTACCCACCTCGGAAGGATGGAAGGCTGAGTCAACCTTGAGCCGGTGAGATTTGAACCGCCAAACTGCAGCTAGCAGTCAGCTGAAGTAGCCTGCAGTACTGCACTCTAACCACTGTGCCACCTCGGCTCTTTAATCAAGATCCTCTCTTTTGAAGTTCAGTATGTGAATCTGATTTTTCTCACTTCTTCCTCCCCTGGATATTACCAGTGGTGAAATCCAAATTTTTTTTACTACCGGTTCTGTGGGCATGGCTTGGTGGGCATGGTGTGGCTTGGTGGGAGTGGCTTGGTGGGCATGGCAGGGGAAGGATACTGCAAAATCTCCATTCCCTCCTCACTCCAGGGGAAGGATACTGCAAAATCCCCATTCCCTCCCCACTCCTGGGGGAAGGATATTGCAAAATCTCCATTCCCACCCCACTCTGGGACCAGCCAGAGGTGGTATTGGCCTGTTCTCCGAACTACTCAGAATTTTCACTACCGGTTCTCCAGAACCTGTCAGAACCTGCTGGATTTCACCCCTGGATATTACCCATTCAAGGAAAACATGATCACTTTTTCCTCATGTATCAATTACCTTCATTTCCTCAACTACCCGTGTTTCCCCGAAAATAAGACCCCGTCTTATTTTCTTTTGGGCCCCAAAATAAGCACGTGTCTTATTTTCAGGGGATGACTTACCCGCTTACCTTAGGACCACCAGAGCCAGGTCTCCCATGCCCTGACACCTCTCATGCCGCTGCCTGACTTCTTCTGCAGCCATTCGTGGCCAGATGCCATGTGGCACATCGCGCCAGTGCCACCACTCATGGAAGGATGCTGCATGGCTCATCGTGCCGGTGCTGTTTGCGGCAGGAGGCCACACAGCACATCACGGCGGTGCTGCCACTCACGGCAGGCGGCCATGTGGCACATCGCACCGGTGCTGCCACTCGCAGCAGGAGGCCCTGTGGTGTGTTGTACCATTGCGCGTTCAAGCGCTATGCGGCCTCCTGCCACGAGCGGTGGCACCAGCACGATGTGCCACGTGGCATCTGGCTGTGAGCAGCTGCAAGCGGCTGCAGAAGTCATTCAGCAGCGCGACAAGCATCAGGGCATGGGAGGGCTGGCTGTGGCGGTCCTAAGGTAAGCGGGTGTGAGGCGCGTGTGGCAGCTCTACCCCTCACCCCTACCCTAGCTTGATTTTTATGCATGCACCTCACCCCACCTCGTACAACCAGATGGTGGGACAGAATGGGCGGGGTCTTAACTAGAGCTTATTTTTTGGGTAGAGCTTATATTAAGCGCACACGTAAAAATCAAGCTAGGGCTTGATTTTCGGGATAGGTCGTATTTTTGGGGAAACACGATATTTTGTCCCTGTTGGGGTAGAACACTTCTTACCCTGAAAAGGAATAGTACGATGGGGAAGTAAGTAGGTAAGTATGCTGCATGCCCAGATTCTTTGCTGAAATTCCTTCTTTTTGCTGTGCTTGCAAAAAACCACAGACTAATGATAAAGGGCCATGCTCTTTGTTTCAACTTGCATAGTTTTTTATTAGCCTCCCAGAGATTATTTCTGCCATGAATAGGGAGTATTCCGCCTTCCAATGAAGGTCATGTCCTCTCTAGGGAAATTTGAGATGTGTGTATATGTAATATCCCAGACATTTTATACATATATATGCTCAAATGCAATCAACCATCTAGTCTTCAAAAAACAAACTTCCACACTGGCATTATAAGAATCCTTTTTAAAAAAAATTAAATTATCATGTTGGGAAGAGATTATTTGTAGAGAAGCACATTTCATATAATGAAATTTAATGACACACACGCACGCACGCTAGCACACACTTCCTGGCTTTAAGCATTCTCCCACAAATCACAACGTTTTTATGAGATTTAAAGAAAGATCATTGGCTTTTTTCTGCAATCTTATAAAAAGTCACTGAAATCTTCAGAAGATTTGGCATTTTAAAAAAATATGGAGGCCAGGGCAGCTGTTATCTGTGTGTCATATTCCTTATCCATTCTATGTCATTGGGAAGTCCAGCAGTCACTGTATTCCTAGTAGATCAATATAAGGATTTTGGAGCAGAATAATCTTTGAAAACCTGGAATTCCACTGGTGCCACATGCAATAATTTGGCTGCTGTCATTGTAGGCAGCAAGAACATCCAACAATAATTTGGTGCCAACTGCATTTCCAGGTGTAGTTGAAAGGGTTGGTTTTGATTTATCTAGTGAGGAGTTATAAGAAGGGGAGCCTAGGCCAGAGGCCTTATTATTGTCAGGGTTCCAAGTAACACCCCCAATGAAAGAAGACTCCAAGGCTTGAAGTTCCTCAAAGTTCCGTTTTATTAGAGATGTCATATGATGTCACATCTGGGAAAACCCGAATCTGAGAGTTCCAGGTTTTCCCCACCCAAAAGAAAGTCAAAGATCCATCCCCTGCACCCACAAGTCCATCACATGGTCCATCAATTCACCGTCCCAACTGGAGACATCCCCCAGTCACTCCCATCCAGGTGCAGGCCGAATGCCCTTGACTCCCAGAGAAAGGAATGTTGTTATGGCTAATTCTCCACCGACTCCTTGAAATCCCCCCTCCCATTTTCCCAGGCACTAAATGTGGCAGCCCTGAAGCTCCAACGAAAAAGATGGCTTCCAGGGCTGACAATTACTTTGAACTACTGTACTTTAAAATAGATTGAATAGGGACAAAGCCTTCGCAGCAATGGCCCCTACCTTGCAGAACTCCCTATCCTTACATATCATCAGCCTGGAATTTTGTTGGAAAAAAATTTTGCGATGCAAGTTATGTCCAAAGTTCATATTTGGTGTCCTCCCTTACCTTTTCTTCGTTGGTATTTTACATATAAGGAAGCAGGGTTTTTTCCCCTCTTCCATCACTCTATGGAGGAAATCCATGCAATGTTTCTTCCCTGAAGAGAATTCATAACATCCTATCCCACCTCAGAAATAGATCCAGACTACACAGAGAAGGAATTGTGACCAGTGTGGAAATTTAGTATGTACCAACTGCATTGATGATGTAATCAAGTTTAGGTAATGAAATGTCTGCAAGCAAACAACCAAGCTGAGAGAGCAATGAGGACCCCACAATCTAGCACACGGGTGTCAAACTCGTGGCGTCATGTTGCCGTCACGTGACGTTTCCCAACTTTTTCCCCCTTCACGGCGCTGGGGTGGGCGTGGCCTGCACATGACGCATCTGGCCCGCGGGCCGCCAGTTTGACATCCCTGAGTAGCACATACTAAGTACAGGGATACCAAAGCTACTACTTTGATTTGAGAGTGCTCTCTCTCTCTCTCTCTCTGCTTTTTATAAGTTTATTTTTTTCCCTTCAGTATAAAAAAATTGCAATCTGTTCCCATTTCTGGATGCTGCACTCACAGGAACCACTGCAAAGGAAGGACAAAGAGCACTTGAACCTAAGAAGGGAAGCCAAGCTCAGAATTTCCCTGACTCTCAGCCAGAGATACACGGACTGGTGTTTCAAGATCTGTTTCATTTGAAGGTTATATATTGATCTTGTTACTACCCAACAATCAGGAAAGGATACTCTAAAATGGGAGTAGGGCAGTTCTCTCAGAAAACTGCTTCCACAGAACTGCAGTCATCAGCTATTATCCCCCAGATGCTATTAGCTAATAGCTATCAATGCTGTGCTATTGACCTGCAAATCTATCGGTTATTCCCAGCCAGCATGATGGAAAGTGGCTTTAGATGGATGTTAGAGGCCAGAATATCTGGCTGAGAAAAGCAATCACAGAAGGAAGGGAAAGGAGAATTAAAAAAAAATAATGAACAATGGGATTAAACTAAGTTTCAGTTCCAGAAAAGCTAAAGATCACCGGCACCTATACAATGTCAATTGCACAACCCCACATTCGGTAAAGCAAACAGCTAAATTTTCATAACGCTACTGCTATGCTTTATCAGTTGGTCAAATTCTCTAGGTCAAGACTATCTTCCATATCTAAACAGCAACAAAGTATATGAAATATAACCATATCCAGACAATATTAAAAGTTTAAAAAGGGGGAAAGAGTGAATAAAAGACAATAGACCTTGTACTGAAAAGTAACCATTTATTAGAACCAATACAAGAAATATGAAAGAGTGGAGATGAGGAATATGGGGTTGTTTGTAACATGTCAAGTTGTACAACGAAGAGCTCATTTTAAAAATTATTTTCACACTTTAAAAATCAGCATAACCTACTTTAGAATCAAAGGGCTTGGCTAAAATGTTACCCCCAAGGAAGTCTAACACAAATGCACAGACACACCCGTTAGCCAAAAGTTCGACATTCTGTTGTGGAGGGCAGCATATTGCTGGGCTGGGAGGGGAAGAGTTGACACACCATCTTTCTCTTTTTCATCAGGAGTTTAATACTGATCACAGGGAACCTCGATACATTTCATTTCTGTAACCAGCACCAGGGGCATTAAACCTCCAAGGCCTTTTCACACATTCTGTGCACATGATTGGGCTTGTGTTTTCACCTGGATCCAAATAGATGTTCATCTTCCAGACTGCTTGTTGCAAGCAAAAGCTGCAACTTGACATACTTTTGCAAATGATTCAAAGCATTGCATGAAGAATTGTGGCATTGACTCAGAGTGAACAATTCATGCAGTCTTATCTGTCAGAGACACAGTTGGATTCAAGCAATCAAAAAGCTCAATCAAAAGCAGAGCAGTTCCTTAAGCCAATTCTCTTTCATTTTTCAGAAGGAAAGAAATGTGAATTTTGCTTTTGAAGCAGTGGAGTGAGGTATTATCTCAGATGTCCCTTGTCCACTAGAAAACTTGCGGAGAAATAGTTCCCAATGGAAAGAAAGAAAAGAAAGTGAGAGACAGAAAAACAGAAAGGAAAAGGACTATGAGCCAAAACTGAACCAATTTTGTCATAGGGCTAAATACCAAATTGAATTGCATAAAACTATAGTTCTGGCAAAAATGATAGGTCACGTGAAACAAAGAAAAGGCAGCAGTGGTATAGAAGTTCTGAGATAATTCAAATTGTGCTGGCTGGGTGATTTCTTTCCTCTTCCTCTTCCTGCTGATGGGAGGAGACAAAAATCATTAGAGCCCATACAGCCGAGAAGATTTAAATGCCACCTGGGTAAAAATTAAATAGTTAATCAAAAATTAATGAGTTTAATTAACACAAAATTAATTGTCTTTGTATTTTAATTCACGCTTAGGTGACTGAGGATAACAATTCATGTTTGATAGCCTCTTAAGAAAGGGTTGCATCAGAAAACTGCACCTACGTAATTGAAGTCTTACCATAAATTTAAATTCTGATAAATTCAGAGAGTGGTCATCAGTTTAAAATGTGCAATTTAAACAGATACACAGAAAGCCAAGATTCAAACCTCCCAATGTATCGTACACATATGCCCCATCCCCACAACTTTCAAATACAAGAAGACACGAAAAAGCTGACACCAAACAGCATTTATATTTTTGTGTGCCATTGAAACATTTAGACCAGAAGCCAAGTGAGGAGGTGGGATCAGTTTAGAAGCCACCTAAATGCAGCATGAATGGCTTAGAAATCCTGGAAATTTAGAATCAGCTGGCTAGTTCTACTACACTAAGAAAGACAAACTTAACATGATCTTCAGGTAAAGGGTGAAACTTTTTTTTCCTTTAAAAAAAAATCTGGGCATTCTTTGTTGATGGTTTAAAAAGAACTCTTGCCTTTAAAAAAGAGCTTTTGAATAGGGTTACACCATATTACACAGAGATCACATTGTGGAACTTACTAAAAGCTGTTGCTGTACTTACATTTCTGCCAGTAGAGAAAACTAGTGTTTTAGCATTTCAACTGCAGTAGCTAAAGCAATTCTTCAAGTGTCAAATTGCCCTATTTTTGCTTCATTTAAGTTTGACAAAGAACTCTAAGAACCTTCAGATATTCATCAAATTTGCCAAACGATGAAAGGGTCCTGTGTGTGCTACTTTATATTAATGGTGCGTCCAAAATAAAATTTTAAATTGTGTAGTTGTGGGAGTGGAGGAAGGCCAAGATTGTATACTTTATTCTAAGGATTCTCCCCACATGGCAACAAATCAGTTACATGCATGCATTCAACAGGCTGTACAAGAGTAGGCATTTAAAACACACATGCACAAGTCCATCTCAAAATCCTAGCAAATACTTGGAAAGAGAAATGCCAATTTTTATTTTTATTTTACTTAATGGCATTGCTGCTACCAACTTCCTAAAATGCCCTTTTCTTTTTAGCCTGACACACAAGTGCTTGTAATCACAGAAGTCTTCCTTATTAACTCTATGTATGAATTTCTATTAGCAGCTGCTGGTGAAGAAGGTAGCTTTTAGGCTGGTACATACAGGAGTAGGAAAGAAAGGTGCACTTCAAGGCTGTCTTAAGCTTCCTCTCCAATACATTTGAGAATAAAAATAAGGGCAAAATCAGCGAGGTAGCAGGACTTTAATACCTAAAGCAGCGGTTCTCAACCTGTGGGTCGCGACCCCTTTGGGGGTCGAATGACCCTTTCACAGGGGTCGCCTAAGCACGCGCTAGCCCACCACGCCCCCTGTCACCTCATTGCACGTGGGGAGGGGGCGGGGAGGGGGTCGCGGCGGCAGGGTGGGGGTCGCGGCATTAGAAAGGTTGAGAACCACTGACCTAAAGGTTATGAGAGTCGATTCCTCAACACTTCGTGAAATGTCTCTTATTTAGCCTGCAATTCAACTTGATTCTGGCTCGCCCAATGAACTTAGCTGCTAAGAGGCAATGCCAGCCAAAATACCTGAAAAAGATATGGGCTGGAAACTATCCCTAGTTAGTAACAGCAGAGACTTTCTCCATCTTAGACTTGACTCTACAGGATTGCAGCACAGAAAGGAATAGCAGACTATCAATCATCCACAACACTTGCTCCAGATTCAATACTCCTTCTACACCACTTTGCCCACTTTCACAAAATACGGACAATGCAGAGATAAACACTGAGGCATGGGTGAAATCTCCAGGAGTGATTTAGAGTATCATCATGCCAATGTAATAATGAGGACTAATTATAGCACCTCGGTGATGGCTGAATTTTATTACATGATGCTGTAAATTATGAGGGAGCATTGGCCAGTGCTTGAGGGAAGGAAAATAAACCATTATTAAAGGTATACAGCCTTTAAAGGGGAGGCAAGGCTCTGAGGCAAATACAGATAGTCTTCAACTTAATGAAGTCTGCTCATTACAGTTGTTAAGTCATGATGGCTGTAAAGCAGGCCACTCACGTGACTGACCCAATTTTACAATTTTTTAATGCAATGGTCTTTAAGGAACCAATTGATTGCTATGGGCCAAAAATCTGAAGTAAATGCAATCGTATAACTGTAAGCATAAATACAGGCCAGTTGCCAAGTGTCTGAAATGTGGTCACATGACAGCAAGGGGAAGATGGCTGTTGTAACTTTGAAACCAGGCTGTAAATACTGTGCGGCAGTCTTGTAATGTCATAAGTCAAGGACTACCTGTCACTCTTGCTCTCAGCATTGACTCTTCAGATGTCCAGCTTTTTTTCCCCTGGCCTACTAAGCCACCTCCTACCAGATAGCTGAGGACACCATTTCCCTCCCTCATAAGCTAAAGGACTCAGCTTCCTACCTGAGCTAATAGGCCTAACAAACGGGACCATCAAGGGTAAATACTGTATGTAGCCAAGTGTTTTTTTTAAATTCTCACAGAAGAGGCGTGTAGAAGGGAGCTTAAATTATTGCAAACACATTTCTTTTGGGAGGCGGCCTCTAAAAATTCTACCTTTATCCCTGAACTTCACATGTATTTTTCTACAGTCCTCTCTCTAACAAGAGGTGGTGGTTTGTCCCTCTCATCTTGACTCCTTCCAGATACTGAATATTTCCTCATTCTTCCATCTCCACCCAGTTTGGTTTACCATTGTTCTTCTTTCCAGTGTAATTCCTTTACTCCATTGCCATTGTTTTTGTGGTTTGTTGGAAGAAAATGGCCTCTTGTGAATGCATGTATCCTTTTGTTTGCAGAATGATGGACTTGTATTACACAGAAAACATTTTACAAATGGATACCTTGTTTTATAGGCAATTATTTTTGGTCATTAATTATTCAATTTATTTTTTTGTCATGGCCTTGTCCTTGTTAGGGGGTGGGTTCTAGTCAATGAATGTGTCACACAAGCACATTTATGTGCAATAGGGAAAACCTCCAGAATTGCTTTCTGCTGGAATTAGCAATTTTAGGTACGGAGGTAGTAAGCTGCACAAATGTGGATATTGTATTTATTTTTCTCTGTTCTGTTCTTGAAGGAGTTAGAAATCAGAAGTGTCTTCCTTTCAGGAAGATGTGGAACACCTGGAGTCTTTATGTGTTGCTTCATTTCAGACAGATGGCTATTAGTAAATTGTCTTTTATCCTTGATAGTAGCCATACAATACATAATAATTTGACCTCTCCAGCTGTCATACAGAAATTTGAGAATTCCAAGGGAGTGGGACAGGATAACTAGTATTCTGTGAAGCATAATGGATGAAAGGGATATTCTTCTCATTTGAGAGTCACATGCAAAAATCAGAATCTGAGACTCTTCTTGACTAAAAAAAAAAACCCTCAAGTAATCATTTATTCAGTGTGTAAGTGGTACAAATCACATGCAAACAGTTAAATCCATATAGCTTCCCAAATCCTATTTGCAACTGCTGCCCTCTTCCAGCTCATGTGGTTGAGGAATGAATGAAAACACCCCCACACTGAAGAACTAATAGTCAAAAATTAAGAAGTTCAGTGGGATTCAAGAGCAATAGCTGGCCATTAGCCAAATGCAGGCAGCTATGCTTCTGTCTATATGTGACAGCTTTCAAGTGGAATCAGAAATGCAAAGCTAATGTCCAATCTATAGTCTGAACTTTCACATATCTCGTTTAACATTGTTGAAAATGACTGCACCAAATAAGGATTCTAGAAAAGAAACATATTTCTATTAATTTAGCAGCAGGGCATTTCTTTCAACAAAATCCCTTTCAAAGTAAATTCTTAAAAGTGTCACCCATCCCCATTCAGGAAGCAAACAGTAAAAAGCTATTCAGTTCCAACAGAATATGCTGAGCAAAGCCATGGAAGCTGCATATTTTAAAGGCAAATCTGCCTCAAAACCACTGAAAGATGGACTGGTTGCAAAATAGATTCTTAAACTACATACTTGGAAATGATGTCACGATCCAAACAAATTAGAATACATGTTTCATAAATGTTTTATCTCAATGTGGTTGATAGAAGTACACCTATCAATTGAATCAAAGGAAATCCACCAAAACAAAAATGCCACCAATTTTCTGATGCTGGGCATTTAGCAAGATATAGGGCTTAATCAATCATATGAATCATTAGTTGTGTCACAGATGTAATTCATGTCATGCTACATCACACCATGCCCAGTTGCAATTCCTGACAGATTAGCAGGGTACAGAATATGTAAATGGAAGGATGGCAACCTACTTCATCTGCTTGCTAAACAAAAGGAAAGAAATTCAACAATGCAGAAATGAAGTAAGTAGTGGTGGGATTTTCTGATCAAGCATGGGTAGGAGCATCTCTCCTCACTATATTAAAAAAAAAAAAAAGAGTACTGCTAAGGCAGCAGAGACCAAAGAGCATGAATTCAAATTCTGAATTAATGTTAAGGACCAGTGTCCATTTTAAAGTAGCCTGTACCATTTCAGTAATGATCCAAGCTCCTATCAAATCTTACTAGTATGGAGGATCCATCTATTGTGAGGTATCCAGAAATTCAGATACTGTAGTAGGAAACTGGCACTTTTCAAAGCTGATGCAGCCAAGTGAGTCTGCAGCGGTGGAACATGAAAATGAAATCCCAACCATGCTACACATTGCAGGCATTACACATGAAATAAAATATACATGGGCTTTGTCACGAGAAAGGGCTCTGCCAAGGGCCTTTGCTTTCTGTTACCCTGTCCTGAAGCTGAAGAACAAGATGGAAAGCCACTGCTGAAATAGCATTTGTTAATGGTCAACATTCCAAACCAGGGACAAGCAATGTGTGACCCTCCAGCTGTTCTTAAACTGCAATTCCCATCCAGCATAGCCAGTGATGGATAATTGGATTTGCAGTCCAAAATGTCCTTATTCTGTAACATGGTTTTTTTTGGCTAAATTGCTAATGTATTTTATCTGTAAAATCTATTTCACTATGTATTTTAACTGTCAATTGTTCAGAATAAAAATGCCAGTCTGGGACTTTTGCATTTTTCTAAGCTGTTCTAGTCATGCAGCCAGATTATTCTGCTCAGCTGGTAGTTTTCTCTGAAAATATGCCTGAAGTAAATACTTATTCTGACAAATTGACATACTAGGATGAAATAGCAGAGAATATGGTGGGGAAGTCTCTAAAGAAACAACTGAGAGCCCAGAAACAAATCAGATTAGAATTTTGGAACCACAGTTCGGTTTTTTTTTTAAAGGAAAAAGGAATTATTTAAAGATTCCAAGTATGACACTATGTTTGGCTGATCTACTTACCTACATAACACAAAGGCCCTATTTGTGCAACATGAATGATCCAGTTCTCTTTAAGCCAATTAATTCACATTGGCACACTCAGGGCACATGATCCCAAATGACAGAGATGGTCATTCAGTGACACTGTATTTAGTCCTTCCAGGAGGCATCACTTTCTTTCTTACTTCATGCTGTACCCTCCACCCCCTGGGAAAGTAAATTTAAGAGTTGCCACAATGCAATTAAGGTTGGTATCTCTGCAGATTAATGGAGTTACACATCCCAACAGTATTTGCTCACTTTTCAGACATACACACCTGGAGTGCAATGAATGAAAAATCAAAAGGACTATAGAAATGGAATGCCCACAGGAGGAGCATTTTTATAGGGCTTCTCTAGGAGTACATTTTGATCACAGTTGTTAAAAGAGGGAGTTAATTCTCTAGTAAGTACCGGTAGTCTGCACAAAGGGGGGGGGGAGGACTTGTTGCCAGGATAGGCTATGGGTCAATTAACTCAATTTTTGGAGTACACACATGATTAATTAGATACCCTTATAATCTAACTAAACATGTCATGCAAATAGCACCAGTAATAAGGAAGAGATACGAAGGAATAAAAGGAATAAGATAAGACAGGTTCAAAAGAGGGATGCTACCCTTGCCAACTAATTTCTATTTGTTCAAAAAGGTTCCTGTTCTGACCTGAAGTTAGAAAATTTGGGTGAAAATGGCTACCTAGCATTTTGAATGCAATTCAAGCAACACGTTAGCAATTTTGAAAGAAACTAGAAAAAGCCCTCTCCCCTTCTCCAAGATCTAGCTTGCTTGTTATTTTGGTGATCTAAGAATCCAAAGCCTGTGCTAGATCAGTTGGGTCTGTCCTGAATTCAGGGAGCTCCTGCCATTTTTAAATCAGTAACAATGATGCTTAACAATTCTCTACACAGAACATGATGATGCAGAACTAAACAGCCAGGCAGGAAGAAAAGGCCTGGAGGCTCTGAGGAAGCTTTAAAAACAAGAACCATTATTGTTATTAATGATGAGGTGAAAGAACTCCACACTGCATGTCAATCTCCTGGAGGGAAACCAAACGTGACTCACACCATTTATGTTATGACTAAACCAACCAATATCAACATTTCTCCTGTCGAGCACAGTAATAAGCACATTTCCATGGATGCATCTGGGCAGAGGGAAAGGGAGGGTGGATATGTACAATTATGGATGGACAAAGAACCCCAGCCACTTTAGCTTTTCACTGCTTCCCGTTCTTTGTTTTCAGCATCTTCTGGGTATGCATGCCAGGTCAGTCTCTCTTCATAAAATGCTATCACAATTTGAGGGCACTTCACATTGGCTTCTTTTGCTAGAACCAGATCAGCCTCATCTGTGTCTTTCCTAAAGAGATAAACAAAAAGCAACAAAAGGAACACTGGTCACTAACTGGTTAAGCAAAAACATTCCATCCAACAGGTGGCACAATAATAAACAAGGTGTTACGTACCTATTTTATAATGGAAAATAACAAAAGAGCATCACTAGGAAACCATCAACAGCCCTACCAGGAAGCGTCTTGTCTGAACTGCCAATTAACTTGGGATTATGAAGGGAGGCAGGTATTGCAAAGTGTTTGATACCCATTGATTTTATGAATTTTAGTTACATTTACTGCATATCATATAATATTGTATGTTTCAATGTGAATATGCTACTGCTTTAATCAGCAACTGCTCCTTCTGGACAATTCATTTATGGATGGATACTGCCAGCAGTTTCTTTTGTCCCAGTTACTCCGGAGTGCTAGTGGCTAACTTAGAGGACACTGCTGGTCCAGTGGATCCAATCCTTTGAAACTGATGAGCCTAATGCTGCAGAAAGTTAACTGGTGTTGTAACTGCTATTAACATTCAGAAAGAAATCTCACTGCATCAACTGCTATAATTGATAAAGGGGACATGTATTTTTTCCACAATTCTCTCTCCATCTACAAAATGACTGAATTGCAAAAGGGAAGAGAAACATAGGGAGATATCTCCTCTTTAATTGTTTACAGGAGCTTTGTATTTTCAAGAAAGATGCCAAAATAAAATCAATCTGTCAAATCCGTTGTAGGAAGTTAGCACCCACCCCTCTCCTAGAAAAATGAAATATCCTAGGAAATATTAAAAAGGCAGAATATTATATAGAATATCCCTGGAAATATGCTTTTAGGCAGAAAATAGACTAACTCTTAGTAGCCCCCACCTTTGTCAATGGACCATTAAGACCAGAGCAAACTCACTCATCCCCCCCACCTTTGTCAATGGGCAGTCTATTCTACATAACAAAGATAGGATTAGCCCTCTGCCTCATGGCACCTGCGAAGATTGCATCAGCCAGCACTCAAACTAGCTTGGTACTCAGGACAGCCTACAGAGTTGCCCCTGCATGTCCCCCTGGGAGTCTGACAGCCAATGGGATACATTTCTTACACAGGAACAGGAAACTCTTAAGGTGGGGCCCAACAGAGAGCATAAAACCGGGGCACTCTCAGCATCTCGGCCCTTTTTCTCTTCACCCAACATCCGGAAGCATGTGATCCACCTTTTCTGTTCAGGAGCCCCTGCCATGTGCTCCTGTCCACCATTAAACCTTCTTCCCAAGCAACTTCCATGAATCCAGTGTCTTTTTCCCCACTTGGAACCGAACCCAGAAGGATATTCCTTACAACACCGTTTTTAAAAAATATGTTCACTAACATTTTGCCCCCATTAACTAAACTGAAAGTTTTAATGGCACATTTTTAGTGCCATTTTAGTGCTTATATGAGTTGAAGACAGCAAGCCTCTTTTTGAGAGGCATGGCCATTTTCCAGAGGTATTATCTTAAAGAGGTAAATTGTAAAAATTTACACCCATCTTCCAATCTTTTATTCAATTTTGCCCTTTCACAAGAAATCCCCATAGTCAAGGGCAGAAAAGTACTCCAAATGTTTACAATGTCCCCCCCCCAAAAAAACCCCGTTCTTCAGATTCCCAAGTTTCATTTTCTTGATATATCATTTGGCCTTGGACTTGTATTTATGCAAATGTGTATTTTCCTATTCTCTATAGATATTTTAAAGATTTATTTTCTATTTTAAAATCTTAATACAAAGTCATATAAGATGAAAAGGTCCTACAGACAAATGAAAAATTGTAAAAACATTAAGCAAACAGAAAAAATACATCACTGAGTTTGACACCCGTGTACTGGAGGGAACATCTGGGTGACACGTGGATGAGGAATTGTAATAGAAAAAAAGCATCAGTTAGTTTATTAGCTTTGTCTGTTGTTCAGTTCTACCTGTTTAACTACCATTCAAGGAATAGTTTTACTGATTAAGGCAGTAAAACTTTAATTAATGGAACTCTACTAAAGATTTCATCAGAATTAATCTTCACCCATTTAACAATTGACAAACACACATTCTGAGACAGAAGTCTTGTCTATCAGGATTCCCTATAACAGGGGTGTCAAACTCCTGGTCCGGATGTGTCACGTGCTGGCCATGCCTGGTTTAGCGAAGGGGGGAAAAGTTGCAATACGTCATGTGATGACAGCGACTTTGACACCTCTGCCCTATAACTATGCCAGCAATTCTGATAAAAGAAATTAGATGACTTTTTTTAAAAAATGTTCCCCAACATTAGTACTTATAGTCTGTAATGCAAAAGGTTTTACAATAATCAGTAACTAAGACTGATAATGTTCAATGACAATTGATACAAATAAATATGTTTAAGCCAAGATTTTACAATTGTTGCCTTAAATTTTGCTTTTTTTAAAAAAAACAGAGTACAATATTTCATATTCCAGCAGAGCTGAAAATATAGCTTTTCTTATAGCTATAAAGGTTACTGCTTATTAAATTTGCAAACAATTGCTATCTGATAAAATTCTCATTAGAAAAATCTGATTTTCACTGGGCTTTCCTCTAGACTAGAGCAAATGTAATAGGTCTGCAACCTTAATTCAATAACTGAATTAAAGAGCCAACATAGCTAATATGTGTTACTAATGAACATAGAGCCCATCAATTTCAAAGGTAAGATTCAAAAAAATAATCTAAAGCACAGCACAGAGTTAATTACAATTAGTGTAGCTGAATTTTGCAATCTGTTCTAAGAATGTCCTGATTAATTCCACTGTTTAGGAGATTAGGCTCTTTCGAACTAGGTAATTTACTGGTTTGCACTCTAAGGAATAATTTTGCACTCTAAGGAATAATTTGATCTTGGCCTACAAGCCATAGGTTTGAATCTAAACCTGAGTCAAGTCTCATTCTTTTAATTCAGTTCTTTTATAAATCAGTAAAAGCAATCTAACTCACTAGAAAGTGCAAACTTTTCTATAGTATTTACTGTAATTCTTATATACAGTAAGTACCGCAATAAACTATATATATTCAGGATAATGTCTAAAATATTACTCTATTAGCTTTACTGAATACATTTCTTGTCCTTCAGAATTCAGGTCAGCTGACAGTGATAACCCTGTACAGACATTCAAACAGTAAGCATTTTAGATCTTACTTTGATCAATAATCTGGGATTTGAAAATTAAGGCTTCGAAGTATACAATCACTCCTAAATTACAACTGCAATTCAGGTGATGCTACAGGAATGCCCAAATTAGGGATTGCAACCATTACAGGATAATTCAGAGACCTGTTTGCATTCACTCACAGCCCCCAAGCATTCGGTCACATAACAAAGAAAACATGATGGTGGAAAACTACCAAGCCCTTTAGTCCTTGCTCTTCCTTCCTTCCTTCCTCCCCCCCCTCCTTTTCTAAAGAGTGGCCTGCAGCTGGATCCCCGCCCCCACTATCTTGCGAGGAGCAGCAGCCCCATCCATCTCAGCCCAGCCAGCTTTAGAGACAGGAAAGGAGGACAAGGGCTTATTTTCTCCAGTGCCTTGTTGTGGGGGAAGACCTGCTCTCCTAAGATGGAATCCTGATGGGAGTTTGGGAGGAGGAAGAGGGGGGGCATGGGGGGAGGCAGCAAAAGGCAATTTTCTTAAAGGCAGCTATGCTATAACCTCTGGCTGGCTGATAAGCCAGGCTCTGCTCTTTGTCTCAGCTTCTGCTGGGGGAGGGGCAGCTGCTGCATATGCAGCCTAGCCAACTCACTCTCTCTCTCTCTCTCTCTCTCTCTCTCTCTCTCTGCTGCCCTGCCTGTCTGCAGAGAGGCTTCCCGCAGAGATAAGCTCAGGAACAAAAACAAGAGGCAAGTCAAAACCTTTCCAGAAGGATTTCCTGTGCTCTCTGCTTTGGGGGGACAAGGAGGGAGGCAGTAAATTTGCCTTCCTTTAAGCAAAATCCATACAACTGTAAGCTCAGGGTGGACTTGCATCTGTAAAGCAGAAGCTTAACATCCACTCCAGGGAGAACAAAGCCCAGCGAAGGAACTGCCATTAAACCATGGCGCCTCACCCAAGAGTGGTTAATTTACTGGGGTTATTTCACAAAGGAGAAAATATGCAGTTATCAGACCACAGGATGGGGTTTTAAAAAAAACAAAATTAAAAATAAAGAAGCACACTCACCATTTCATTAGGAACATTAAATCTCCGCAGGAGTCTGTGGCTCCGATGATTTTTTCTGGCTCCAATCCTCTTTCAAAGCCCCTGGCAATATCGGTGCTCTGACGGAGAGAAAGTGAGAAGAAAAAGAGTTAAAATATTCCTATTCCTTAGCCATTTGTTAGTCTCCTCAACCATGAAGCAGAGGCTTCCAGGGCCACTCAGAAGCAGGTGATAAACAGATGCCATACGTGGCGTGATTGTAATTAGCAGCCGAGGAGGCCTTAATATCTTTCCTGCCTGTATTATTAATCTTTACACACTCTCTCTCTCTCTCTCTCACACACACTACATGTTGGGAGAGGGAGAGATTGTGGAGGTGAAGGAAAGAAGCCTAAAAGGGGGGGGGGGAAGACCCGAAGTCGCCATGAAAATGAACTAAGAAAGCGATGGGGGCAGATTGAGGGAATTAAGTCATCTTGCCTTTGCAGCAGCTGCTGCAGCAGCAGCCATTCGCGATTTCCAAAGCTCCCCATCCCTGCTACGCCTCCCCCGCTCCAGAGCGCACCACCTCTACGGGCTCTCACAGTCCTTGAGGTCTTTGTGCCGGTGGTGCCGTCGATGGGTGTGTCCCATTCATGCAGAAGGGGGGGAATTTTTGGTTGGTTGTTGTTGCTGCAACCGAGAGCTTAAGCCTCCGGGCCCCCCAGACAAGGGTCAATCAGCTCCCTCTGCACATACCATCTGAAGGCTGGTAACAGCTTTCAGTCACTGCAAGCCTGGAGCGAGAAGCGTTCTCCCTGCTTTGCAGCAGCACCACCACCGCACGCTATTCTGCTAGAGATCCACACATTTGTTGCTCACACATACTGTCTAGCAGATGCAGCTATGCAGACCAAGCATGTCAGAGGCAGACTGCCTGGCTTTTTTTTTTTTTTGCAAGTACTAAAGCCAGTTGCAAAGTGAGAAAGAAGGAAAAGAAAAGAAATGCATTACAATAAGCTATGATAGTTAAGTGAAAGAAAAGAAACGGCAACAAGAAGATCGAACCAACTCATTTAATGATTGGTACAGCCCAGAGGAAGGAAGGAATTTACAAATTGTGCAATCTATTGCAAAAGAAATCAGAAAGTACTTAAAGCGCTCTCGCTTTTTAATTTTTCAAAAATGTTTAATAATATGGACAGGAATTTTTTTAAAACCTAAAAAAAAGACAAGTTTATTTAGTGTGGGAAATTTTAAGATATGAATTGGTCCTAACCTTCCAAGTCATGCATATGGTGGTGATAGGAAAAATTGAGAACTTGATGCAGAATTAAAACTAAAAAAATAAATAAATTATGTACCTACAATCCTCCAATATCTCCAAGATCCTGCTAAACCACAACTCCCAGAATGCCTTATTACTGGCCATGATAGTTGGGGTTTTGGGGAGTTGTAGTTCAGCATTTTACCTGGAGAGCTATAGCATCCCCATTCAATTTAGATGCCGTTAAATAGGCATATATGAAATGAGTTTCTGAACATTTAAAAAATATCTAATTCCCGAAAAGTACCAGCAACCATTAAAATTAGTGTTGCCTTAAAGATTGCTACTACATCACTCAGCAACTTGGTAGAAAAAAAAATTGTTCAAACCAAAGGTCTTGTTACATACAAATTAGCCAGAGCAGTAACAGGATAATAGGCTGACTAAATTATATTACTTTATAAAATTCTGTATTTTCAGGATTTGTAACTCTCATTAAGATTTGGTCCTGCACTATGAGATTGTAGGCCACTTATCTGTGATTGCAAGACAGTGTTTTGTCTAAGCAAGCTTGTAAACATTTAGCAAATTTAGAGACTGCCTATTTTACTCACAACAGACTTCTTTTCCCCTCTGATCACATTTGAAGGTTTTAAAGATAGTTTGATTTGTTTGGGTTTTATGTCTCTATATATGTAGAGTTTATTAATACCATTTTTGGATGTCCAAAAAGGATATCATACAACTTAATTTAAAACTCCAGTGCAGAAATGAATGCTGATATTCCCTCTGGTAAATATTCCCAAAACCAAATTCCATTACTGAAAGTAAATTTAGTAAGTTAAAGATTTCACACCTTTGCCTACATTATCCTCCTGTGCTTTAAATGACATGCCCCAAAACTGCCTTGCATATAAATAAATAAAATCTATGCTAGAAGACAGAGCCCTTCATTAGGGCTCCTCAAAAGGCTTGCAACCAGCCAGGTAGAGGAAAAGAAGAAACATAGTGAAAACCACCACCACCACCACCAATAATAATAATAATAAAGTCCAAATAAGTACTTTTCTTTGAGTGTAGTGCCTGTTGGAAGAAATATCCATCTGGTTCAGTTCCAAGCCGGGAGGAAGGCACTGGAAATAAAATGGAGGCTGGAGGCTGATTGGAAAGAGGGTCCATTTATTAACAGAACCACATTTGTGATTCTGGTGCAGCTGATCAAACGGAGTTGAGAGTGGGTGGTTTTTATACCTTCTTTGGGCTTTGTATTTGAGCTTCCTGTTCCTGTGCAAGAACATGTCCTTTAATATTCTATTGGCTGTTGTCAGATTCCTATGGGGTCATGTAGGGGTCATAGCTGGCTCTATAGGCAAAAGAGGAAATGCAAATCCTAGGTGCTAGTTTGAGCTAAGTTTGGTTGAAGTTTCAAGTGCTCTGGGGGTGGTGCAATGTCTGAAATCAGGAGATTATGCAATGTAGTGAGCTCTGTGTCTGCTGCCACAGAGAGGAAGGGGTCAACTATTTTTCAAGGCACCCGAAGGCCAGACAAGGAATAATGGATGGAAACTGATCAAGGAGAGATTCAACCTAGAAATAAGGAGAAATTTTCTGACAGTGAGAACAATCAACCAATGGAACAGAAGTTGCCTTCAGAAGTTGTGGGAGCTTCATCACTGGAGGCTTTCAAGAAGAGACTGGACTGCCATTTGTCAGAAATTGTGTAGGCAGGGTCTCCTGCTTGGGCAGGGGATTGGACTAGAACAGGGGTCGGCAACCTTAAACACTCAGCCATTTGGACCCGTTTTCCAGAGAAAACAAAACACCAGGAGCCACAAAACCTGGGTGGGCGTGGCCAACTCAATGTCACTCCTTCCCACCGAGTCACATGCCCACCCAGCCACACCTACCCAGGTTTTGTGGCTCTCTCTGTTTTCTTTTCTATGGGAAACAGGTATATATCTCTCTCTCTTTTCCCTCTCTCTTTCTCTATCTCTCTTTCTCCCTCTCCCCATTCTTTTCCCTCTTTCTCTCTCTCCATCTCTCTTTCTCCCTCTCCCATCTCTCTCCCTCCCTCTCCCCATCTCTCTCCCTTCCTCCCCCCTCTCATCTCTCTTCCTTCCTCCCTCTCTCATTGGCCAACACATCTGGCCCATATGATGGTTGAGAGCGGCCAATGGAAGAAGGGGTGTCACCAGCGAGAGACGACACGTGTCCCACCCCTCCGTTATGGTCCACAGGACAGTGGGTCCCGGACTCCAGAAGGAATTCATAGGTATCAGCCACTGGCAGTACCTGGATATGGACTTGACCCTATGGGCCGTTGGGATCCACCAAATCTCTAAGTGTCATTTGACGGGAGTCTTGAGAAAGTAGCTCTTTTTCTTAGTCAAGTCCTCAATCACATGGACCATTATGGTCATATATATACATCCCAATGGGATAGAGTGATGGCAGTGGCGGCTGCTATGGAGGGAGAAGCATCGGATTGGGTAGCAGACTTGTATGGGAACCATGCCATGGAACTGGGAGACTTGGGGTTGTTTTTGGCGGCTGTACGGGAACGATTTGAGGATACGACTAGGGCACAACAGGTGGAAGCAGCATTACTGACTACCAAACAGAGGACAGTCAGCGATGGAATACATCCGGGATTACCGGCGCTTGGTGGGTAAAGTTAGGTAATGGCCGCAAAGGTTGCTGGTTTACCATTTTAGGGCAGGACTAGATGAGCCATTATGTCGACCATGCATGTGCCGTGGCCTGCCTCATAGATTGGTGGAATGGTTCCAGGCAGCCACCGAATTAGATATGGAGTTTCGTGACGACCGTGCCAAATGGGATTGGACCCCGAGGCCGCCTAAACCCCTGGTTCGTCCTTATGGGAGTGTTGCACGACCGGGTGCAAATTTAACACCCAGGCCAATGTCTGCTGTTACAGGAGTCCCACTGACAAAACATTTACATGTTTTCAATGTGGGAAACCGGGACATCGTGCAGCAGACTGCTCAGAGGTACATCCACGGACACCTGCGGACAAGTCCAGTATGCCGAAAAGTACGGCATGGAAAAGCATGAAATCAAGTACTGAACAATCCCAGGTTGTCCAACGAAGCCTTCCACCGACTCCAAGAAGTGATGACCACAAGATAACCGCCATCCAAGCCTCGAGTGGTAGCGATGAGGACGGGGAAGCAGACCCTATGGTAAGTGAGCCAATTAAGCCATTCATTATACCTGTGGTGGTGGGGGTCTCGGACTGGCGTAGACCCGGTACAGCTCTAATAGATTCGGGTTGTACCCATTGCCTGATGAGGGAGGGTATAGCTAAGGAGTTAGGAGTGAGGACAAGGGAACTGAAACAACCAATTCAGTTCGAACAAATGGACTGATCCCTGTTGGGGGGGGCGTCCAGCGACGCATGTCACCGAAAATGTAACCTTAGAGATCGGTGAACATAAAGAAAATATACATTTTGTACCATGTCCCAGGCTTCTCTCAGCAAAAAAGTAAGCTAAAATGTTTATTAATCATATTTACCGTTTACATGGTATTCCACAGAGGATAATTTCGGATCGTGGCGTACAGTTCACAGCTAAATTTTGGAAAGAATTCTTACTGCGAGTGGGGTCTTCTCAAGGACTCAGTACAGCATTTCATCCAGCTACGAATGGTGCAGTAGAAAGGACAAATGCTATGATCGAGAGGTATTTGAGGTGTTATGGAGGAGGGGAGCCTCGATCCCTGCCTCGCCACCCCATCGCAGGCAGGAGCGCATTTCAAAACGCTGTCAGAGGCAGAGCCCAGAGGAGCCGAGGCAGTCCCGTGGGGTGTGCGTGCACTCGCCTCTAGCTTGCTCTCTCTCTCTCTCTCCCCCAGCCAAAAGAGTGCCCACCGCAAAAAGCAGCTCCCGGCTGGGAGAGAGAGCGAGCGAGAGAGAGAGCAAGCTAGAGGTGGGTGCGCACACACCCTGCGGGACTGCCTCGGCTCCTCTGGGCTCTGCCTCTGGCAGTGTTTTGAAACATGCTCCTGCCTCCGAGGAAGAGGAGGGGAGCCTCGATCCCTGCCTCACCACCCCATTGCAGGCAGGAGCGCGTTTCAAAACGCTGTCAGAAGCAGAGCCCAGAGGAGCCGAGGCAGTCCCGCGGGGTGTGCGCGCACTCGCCTCTAGCTTGCTCTCTCTCTCTCTCTCCCCCAGCCAAAAGAGTGCCCACTGCAAAAAGCAGCTCCCGGCTGGGAGAGAGAGAGAGCGAGAGAGAGAGCAAGCTAGAGGTGGGTGCGCACACACCCTGTGGGACTGCCTCGGCTCCTCTGGGCTCTGCCTCTGGCAGTGTTTTGAAACACGCTCCTGCCTCCGAGGAAGAGGAGGGGAGCCTCGATCCCTGCCTAGCCACCTCATCGCAGGCAGGAGCGTTTCAAAACACTGGCAGAGGCAGAGCCCAGAGGAGCTGAAGCAGTCCTGCGGGGTGTGCATGCACCCACCTCTCGCTTGCTCTCTCTCTCTCCCAGCCTCTCTTCACTCACTCGCAGGCTCGGGACGCTCATCCTCCACCTGCTCTCCCCGCATCCTTCAGACAGGTGGAGGATGAGCGTCCCGAGCCTGCGAGCGAGCGAAGGAGGCGTGGCCGGGAGGCAGAGCCACGGCCTGGCGCTCTCTACCGGTAGCTGACTGCAGGGCTCTGCAACGTCAGTACGGTAGCCACAGAGGCACAAGCAGCAAGTGCCCGAGAGTCACGGCGCACCAGCACCTCCGCTGCGAAGAAGAGAAGGGAGCCTCGATCCCTGCCTAGCCACCTCATCACAGGCAGGAGCGTTTCAAAAGGCTGCCAGAGGCAGAGCCCAGAGGAGCCGAGGCAGTCCCGCGGGGTGTGCGTGCCCTCGCCTCTTGCTTGCTCTCTCTCTCTCTCTCTCTCCCAGCCAAGAGTGCCTGGCGCAAAAAGAGCAGCTCCCAGCTGGGAGAGAACGAGAGAGAAAGAGAGAGACAGAGAGAGCAAGCGAGAGGCGGGAGGGGGAAGAAACTCTCGCGGGCTGCCTGGCTGCCT
>QLTV01002579.1:397153-414491 GCA_003457575.1 Thermophis baileyi
TAAAGAGTGTAGATTTTGGCTGTCTCTGTATCATTATATATATAAATATATATATATATATAAAACAAATAAATAAATAAGGAATTCTAATTGTAGTTTGTCCTTGCTTCAAAAAATTTGTTATATTTATCTACCATCTCATTCCTGCATAGGGCTGTTATTTACAAATCAGTTTTGATACCTTGATATACAGGTAGTCCTCAACTTATAACAGTTCGTTTAGTGACTGTTCAAAGTTACAATGGCACTGAAAAAAGTGACTTGTGACTGTTTTTCACACTTACGACTGTTGCAGCAAGCCCATGATCACATGATTTACAACTGACTCACATTTATGATGGTTGCAGTGTCCCGGAGTCATGTGATCCCCTTTTGCGACCTTCTGACAAGCAAAGTCAATGGGGAAGCCAGAATCACTTAACAACTGTGTGGTTGTAACCGTGTTACTAATTTAACAACTGCAGTGATTTACTTAACAAATGTGGCAAGAAAAATTGTAAAATGGAACAAAACTCACTTAGCAACATAAATTGTGGGCTCAATTGTGGTCGTAAGTCAAGGACTACCTGTATAAAACATTAGATGTACATCTTATTATAGAAATGCATATTCTAAGAATCACTTTCACAAATGGAACATATCCATTTCCCCAAATCTTAGGTGGATTTCCTGTATACCAGACCAGCATGACATTTAAAATGCAAAGTATTTGTCAAAGACACCCTTATCTTACACATCCGGTTTCTTAAGATAGTAATTAAGATGTTAAATAAATGCTAATAAATAATATAAACCCTTTATTAAAGCAAATTAAAACCTCATGGCAGCAAACTAATGTCTGAGTCTCAAAGAAACACTTTATCCAGGCTAGAAGAAGAAATTAAAGAAATCCACTCAAGGAAAAAAGACATGATGAGATGAAGGGGGAAAAATCCCACAGGTTAATTAGGCTAATTTGTATCCAATATATCAATTACATATGCTAAATAAATAAGATCACAGCAAAATACCATATATATCAAAGCATCTTGGGAATAATAAAAAGAATTAAGCTTATATGCCACCCAACTCCCAGCAAGTCTGGGAGATTAATAATCAACAGCTATTTTACCTCGGTAACAGAGTAAGACAGAGTAAGACCTCAGGATGTCTGATTAACTGAAATATTGCAAGCCCCCGCCAAATATAGAAAGTTTCTCATTTTTTGCTGTTATATCAGAGGGACCTGCTGTTTCAGTTGCTGCACAATAGGTCAACACCTCAATATTGGCTTGATGGATTTGCCTTCCTACAATCAAGTAGTGTGCATCCATTTAAATATCACATCCTCAAATCTGAATCTTGTAGATAATGATTCTACAAACAGATAACCTACTTTGATTTTTTGGAACTGTAAAGCTATCTGGCAGAACCAGGTTAATAAACCAGGATACAAATACATATGAATACACACATTCACAAACATCTTTTTGAGAGCAATTATTTTGTAGTAAGTTAAGTGAGAAAGAATGTTCATCTTGGGTGTTTAAAACGCCCCCACTCTTCTGCATATCTTGCTCTAATACATTCAACTGGGCAGTTATCTATTCACTTAAATTCCATTACATAATCCTGGAAATTCTGCTTGGGCTATCTTGGCTTCACAGATTTTCAGGCATTATCTTGCAGTTTAACTTACTTTAATCGCTATAGCAGCTAGAAAGGTCCTTTAAAAAAGTAAAAACGGAAATATCCAGGATGCTGTTTAACATCCAATCCTAAAATTCTCTGCTTGAATTATTTATAGCGTTCAAGGAGCTTACAAAATTTCCCTATGATGCAATAGAGAGATGATATTAATTAAAATGGCAATTCAATTAAATCGCAATCTGATTTGATGTTAAAAACAATGTTAAATTTATTGAATATGATGCCATGGTAAAAATTAATCCCGAAGGCCTTCCAAAAGAACCATGCATCTGCCTGCTTCTGAAAGGTCCTGAGGATCCTTGCCTTGGGGACAAGGTATTCTAAAGGAGGGAGCTGCTACAGAGAACACCCATCGCTAGCCTCCCCGCTCCCTGCAGTACTTCCTGATAGGTTGGGAACTCTTAGTTGTTTGCGTAGGAGGACAGAAACAGCTGGGAAAAGGCACTACCTAAGATGCCCAGGTTTTGAGCCATTGTAGGGCTTTGTAGATAATTATCAGTGTCTTGAATTGCACTTGAAAACTTACTGATCACCAGTGCAGCTCCTGCCACAGAGGCAGTTTTGTAATTCTTGGCTGAGCATGCATATTGTGTGAAGCTTCCACACAGTCCTCAAGGGCAGCTCCAAGTACAGCATTATAGTAATCTTATTTGAAGATGAGAAAGGTGTGAAGTCATCTTCAGTGCACTGTGTTCCAAGGAAGCTGCACTGGTGAACCAGTTGAAGCTGTGCAAAAGCTCTTCTGGCCATGGTCTCCACCCGGTCTTTGACCAGTAGCCATTCACAAACACAAACTGATTGCAATCGTGTGCTTTGCCCAAAGGTGCACAAAGTTGGTGCAATCCTGGAATCAGACATTCTCTGAAACAATAACTACTCTGTCTTGCTTGGGTTGAGTTTGAACCTGCTTTTCCCCACTCAGACTGTGACTGCCTCCAGACATCACGTCATGACTTCTATCTTTCTCCTAGTAGGCCTAGGGTAGAGAAGTGCAATCACTTATAGATGATACTTTGTTCCAAACCAACAGATAACTTCTCCCAGTGGTTTCATATAGATGTTGAAGAGGATAGGGGAAAGGACTTAACTAGGGACTTCATACAGAATTGTCTAGGAGTCTGACCTCTTTCCCTCCACAGTCAACATCTGGACACCTCAGGTGGGAGTGGAACCATTACAGCATCATGCCTCCAACTCTCACCCCTTGCAGGCAGTCCAGAAGGACTGTGGTCGACGGTATCAAAGAGATTCAGAAGAACAAGGATGGTCACATCCAAGCATCACTGTAGGACAGCCAGAAGTGACCAACATGCTTCCATCCCATGCTCAGGTCTGAACCCAAACTACCAAGGGCTAAGATAATCCACCCTCCAGAGCCTTCTGCAATTGCAGCACCACCACTTAATCAAAAAAGGAAGAGGATGTTTGTTGTATCTAGTCCTGTCTTTTAAGGAATTTTTCTTCTTTAGGGGCTTCTAGGAATTCCCCTTCTCTCAAAAGAATGATTGATTACAGCCTGGATCCTACTTCTAGTCCCCTGCTTGACTGCTTTTATTAGCCAAGTGGGGCAAAAGTCCAATCCACAATGGGGAAACTAAGATCACCGAATTAGTGCAGAATTAATATATTATAGTGTGGAGTGCCGGGAATTAACTTTTTTTTTCCTCTCCATGAAGCTCTTTAAGCAATAGTGCTGGTGAATAACTCAAGTGGAACTACCAACTCTGTGAAGTGAGAGAGGGAACGCAGATGCCAGTATTTCCAAAACACATTTTAAGGTCCCAGGCTTTGCCTCATGACCCACTTATTTAAATGGATGCACGCCACTCTTATTTGGAGTGAGCAAAGCAAGCTCCCACCTGTGGGGTTTACCTTCCTCCTTTAAGGGAAAGCTTGAATAATGGCAATGGATTTTTAATTTGAAACACTGCCTGGAGCTCTGCTACCAAGAAAGATCAAAGCCCATGTCAGAAGGAAAGTTGGACTTACTCAGAGAATCCTTTCCACTTGAGAAGATACTCCACTTGACCCTTCACAACACGCCTGTCTAGAACCTTCTCCACAACATATTCCTCCTCTTCTTCAGAGGACGAACTATCTGCTGTCCTCTTGTTTCTTTTTCCCATAGCGCAGAAGTTGTACCTAATGCACCAAGGCTACCCAATTCCTGCAAATCGGAAGTGAAATGTTAATTGGTGGTAACTGCAAACCAGTTTCTGTTTCCATAAATCTCATGCTAAACATCCATCCATATAGTACATATCTCAAAAGTCTCATGTCTGATTACTAACATTCATTGCTTACAGGGAAAACTGGAAGCATATTTTAGAGGAGAATTTTGATAACAAGGAGAAATAAACAGTTAATATTTTTCTTCCATGTTCTCCTTTAAGATGGTTGATACAAGCATAATAATCCACAAAACCACATACAATTTTAAAGCTACCTACAATTCAGCTGAAATATCAACCATTTTGATACTAGTTGCTAAGGACTGTGCAGCTGAATTAATTGATATAATTTATAACATCCAGAAAAAAACTATCTAATAAAAAATCCACAATGGTAAAATTATCCCACAAATTATTAAATACCAATGTTTTATTTATTGCAGATCTGATTGGAATTCAACAAACTGAGCATTGTTTGGCTGTTCATTTTAAATTCAAAATTCTTTGTAGATAAACAATGAGAATATCCAAATCAAGGCCCAATCTCCTACATTTATTAGTATATTCTTAAGCCCCATTTATTTAAATTCTATCTTTCCTCTAAAAAGTGTTTTAACATAGGTATCAATTATTTAAAATGAATGACTGAAACCAAGAAAAAGTCTTGTCCTTGCCTCTGTCCAGATATTCATGCAGTATCTTATTCTTAAAATGAATGGTAATTTCACACACATTTTAAATGAATAATTCATATAGAGCTTCCAGAAAATGGAATGATTTGTCATCTGCTACGTACACAGGGCCTATAAGACTGCTTAAAAATCTTCTCAAATTTAAACATTTAAAAGTTTGAGAAGTTTAAAGATCTTCTCAAGCAGAGGGAGCATCCCGATTATGATTCTCCCACCTTTTCCCTACCTTAATGTTTACTTAAGTGCATGAAGAAATGTACCTCCCACTTTTTTTCACCTTTAGCACTTTTTAGAGGTCTTGAAAACAAATCAGAATGAAACTTTGTTAAGTCACTGACTGAATTCAGACTTTTCTACTCCACCTTGGAGCAGAATTAAAATTTTCCAATTTAGCTTACTTTGCCTCAGGATCCAGGTTCCACCAAATCCAATATATAGTCACAGAAAACTCTGATGAACTTGGAGGGATTACTAAAGTTATGTTAGAATAATGTTGAACATAAAAAGCATGCTTTTTGTGCTTTCTGCTAATCACTGTATATGTATTCAGTATAAAGGTTTCCAGATACTAAGGCATTTCACTTTCTGGAAGTAAGAACCAGTAGTGGGTTTCACTTACCTTCGCTACCGGTTCGGAATTGTGAACGCTTGCGCGCGGCGCTTCTGCGCATGCGCAGAACCTTCTGCGCATGCGCAGATCGTCCGTGATGATGTCCGGGCGGGTAGGCGGAGCCTCCCACCGCTGCTACGGGTTTGCCCAATGCGGGGCGAACCGGTAACAACCCACCATTGGTAAGAACTAATGAACTCATTTGTACTTACTTTGGAACACAGTACAAAGATAAATTTGCACTCTAAGTAACTTAGTTGAGGAAAGAAAAGGCAGAAAGTATGTCTTGGAATTTACAAGAAGTTGCCATTAGAACAGGGATTGTATTTACTTGATAGTCTACATCCTGTTTTTCAAAAGCTCAAGAGGGCTTCCATGGGGATTGCACTTCATTTCATCTCCACAACACTCTTGTGAGATGGCTTAGTCTCAAAGAGAGTGACTGGCCCAAAGTTACCCAGTAAGTTTCCATGGCTAAAAGTGGATTTGAAGCATAGTCTCCTTGATTAAAATCCAACACCTTAACCATTATACTATAGCGTAATGCTGAGAAAATATACATTTGCTTATATTGCTAATTGCCCTTATTACTTATGTTATAGAAGCATATAAACATTTTAACACTTGGTATAGTGACTAGGGAAACAGCAAAGGAGTCATTCTGGGAATATTAGGAATGTGGATAGAGAGTGGATTTCAAAAAGAAAGATCTAGAAATAAAAAAGGGGGGGGAAGAGAGACAGAAATGATGCTCTTGACAGCAAGAAATATTTGATATGAAATATTTAAATCTTTGCTGCAACGGTAATTAGATATTTACTTTGTTAAAAAAAAAACTTCAAATATTGCTCCACTTCTACAGTTAAAAGATACAACACATTATCTTAAATCCTCATCTTTCCATTGTAAAAACAAGACATACACATACATAATACCGTGTTTTCCCGAAAATAAGACCCTGTCTTATATTTTTTTGAACCCTGAAATAAGTGCTTGGCCTTATTGCCATGCACTAAAAATCCCGATTGGGCTTATTATCAGGGGATGTCTTATTTTGGGGGAAACAGGGTAGGTTATTTATATTCATAGCAGTTAGAGAATTCATTTGTTAATTAGGTAATTTAGTGGACATATTGATAGACAAAATTAAATTTTAAAAAAATGCCATACAAATAAGTGAAAGTTTGATTCAAAAGTGGGGTTGAAAGACTAAATAACTGAAATGATTGATTCTTCTTATGATCCAGAGTCCCACTGCTACAGCTACAATAACCTGGAATGCAGTGATGTTGTGTTCATGGATCAGTAGTTAAAAGTACTGTCACAGCTACTTATACAAAGGCATTATTTTTCCAGCAATTTATAACTTGGCTATAAACATTCACCACAGTTTGAAATATTGGCTTAGGAGGACTCAGCTCTGAGTGAATGCTAATATTCTGCCCTTCAAAGAAACATGTGGATTTGATTGATTATATGCTCTTAGTGAACACATAGACTTCTTCCAAGATGATCTGTCTCCAATCTGGCTCTTCAGGTCTTCCAAGAGTAAAAAATCAATTACCTGTACCATATGAGTACCAGACTGCAAGGGGTAAGGGGAGTAATAATACTTTCCTTGGGCAATTATAAATTACATTCCCAGTTTTAAATAATTTGAATGTAGTAGATGATTAGTTCATAAACACTATTCAGCTGTGCTTGGTGCAGAGAGCTTTTAAAAATTTTCTTATTAATTACATCATTTTCATTAATATAATTACACAATACTGAAATAAAATTATGTCAATGTCTTAAACTGCTTTATTAACAATGGTAATTTTATTTTGCATTTTATCTCTAAACAGATTTTGTCCATTGTCTAAGACCAAAATGAAATTCTGTTTATTGTTTCTAAAGTCCTTTAAACTGAGTTCTGGAAATCTCTGTTTTACTATACTTCCAGAAGACTAAAACCTTTAAATATTAATTTAATAGTAATTTAATAATAGCACAGGGTAAGGACATCTATATTTAAACAATTATTTTATTTATTGGTGACCCTGAGTATGAGTTCCAACTCAAAGCACTGATGATGTTACCTAGTTTGGGTAATGAAACGAGCGAGTTCAGAGAGCATCAAGGACCCCTCAACTTGAAGTCTTCATGCTTTTGCAATCTATAACAGTATGGTGCTAAACCTTTATTTATTTCTGAATAAGAGTTTAATATTTTCACATTGAATAGATTGCATTTAAATTGTCTTAACCAAATCTATCTACTCTGCAAAATACTATTAACCTAGGGATCAACATTAAGAAATTTAAAAAGCAATCTCCTTGTGGTGACCAAGCAGCACTGAATGACATTCTCTTTGGCAAACATAATTAAAGAGAAACAATGACAAATAAACCTTGACATGAAATATGTTTATTTGCTCACAAATTGTCTAAAACATTTTGGTTCTTTGTAATAAGGCTAAAAGGAATATTTCTCTGCTTGTTGAAACATCTGGTCACAACCAGTCACTGTTAAATGTCTCAAGGTGCAATAAACCAACACATACATATATATATCTAAATCTTTATACAATGTATATAAATATTAACAGGGTCTAGATTTCAGAAGGTCAGTTTGAGCAACGTGAAAACATAAATGTAGAAAAAATGTTGTAACTAGACTGTATTAAATCAGTGGTAGACCGCATATTATCTACTGCTAATATTCAAATGAATGTGCTTGTGATTTATCCTAGCAAATAGCTTTAGACCAGGGGTGTCAAACTCGCGGCGTCATGTGACATATTGGGACTTTCCCCCCCTTCGCTAAACCGGGCGTGGGCGTGGCCAGTGCGTGACACATCCGCCCTGCGGGCCGCGAATTTGACAGCCCTGCTTTAGATAATGTAAAAATGATAAGAACTCAATATTTATTTATTTACAGAATTTATATGGCTGCTGGCTAAACTTTAACAATATGACTCAAAATGGCTTACAACTCACCCAAACAACAATAAACAATAATGACAGGCAACCTGATTCACATTCATACTATTTCAGAGTCATTTTGTTACAAGATGGACGGCAAATAAATTTAATAAATAAATTTAAGAAATAAATTTCCTGATGGGAACTTACTCAGGCCCCAACACCGAGACCATCTCATGCCATTCTCGAGGCTGGTGTCCCATCCTTGCATCCTTTGGAAGCCTTATTCCCTAAATCACATTATTTGGGGTATGAGGTTTCTAAAGGATCGTTAGAATTGGGATATCTCATGGTGCTTTGGAAATCTCATTCCCCAAATCATTCCAAAATACTATGAGAAGAGGACATTGGGTTAGAAAATAGCCTTAATAAGAAGGCCTGGAATGTTCAACAGCTGCCTCACATAGGTTAGGAGCAGCAGGAGAAAAATATCAAAATGGGGCACAGAAGATCTGTAAAGTATACAGTGTAGGGCTTAAAGTGGCATTTTTCTGGCAGTGGCAGTGCTGAGGTTGAAGCAGCAGCCTGGGGGCAATGAGAACTGGCCCCCAGACCTCTACTTCACCCCCAGGTCTCCCTATTGCATGTGCAGAGTGGCCAATCGGGCATAAATGGGGGGAGGGAGATTGGAGTGGCAGGAGTTGTGGCATCCCTACAGTTGTAAGCACTCTGGGTATGCACCTGAGGTTTCTGGGGGCATTGACAGCTTTACACATGCTGTTGGGCCAGTCTGTGGTGGCTGATGTTTTCAAAGGTAGCTGATGCTTTGTGCTGCACTGCAGCATCCCTCAATTCATACACAGCCTGCACCAGGCCTCCCAGGGCCACTCTGAGGTACCCCATACCTGAGACTCTGTCCACTTAGCAACCTGTGATTCTCACTAAACAAACACAACTGCGAGTGCCAGGACTGTGGTTGTTGAACGAAGAGGTCACATGACATCTCACCTAGTGACCGCTTCACTCAACGATCAAGATTTCAGTCCCAATTGTGGTCATAAGTCAAGGAAGGGCAATCTGTAGTGGCCTCATCAGAACGGGCTGAGCCAACTTTGGAATCTAAGCTGTTTTAATGATGCAAATGGAAAGGGAGTGGGAATACTCTACAAGGTCTCTCACTCCATTCCCTCAATTTAAAAAAGAAAAATACTCAACTGTCAAGTCTCAGCCATTTTGCTATTGAATTTTTAGTAGCATGATTTTCCGATGGGGAGGAAGGTATAAATGGGATATTGAAAGTCTGGCTGGATCCCTGCATTGTCCAATCCTTGTACTGGATATTCATCTGACCACAAGATAAAGAAAAATATAATAGAAACGTCTCTTATATGAAGAATACAGGTAAAACCTATTGGTTTCACCATAGTACAGTATTTTGCTACCTATCCACTTTATGTTCTTTGATCAAAGTTTGTTCAAGCAGCCTTTACACATCTCACAATGCTGATTTCTAACAAGAGATCAGTGTATTTGTGGCTGTTAATACGCTTCAACAGGTAGAAAAATTCAGTTGGCTCCATACAATCACTTTTATTTTTCCACTCCTGATACTCAGCTGTCACTACAGGTAGCTCTTCTGATAATTTTGAAGCAACTGGGAGTGGAGGGGGTGGCTGCAACAAATAAAAGGTTATTTCGGGGGTGGGGGGAAAGCAACATTATTTTTTATAGGTAAAATCACCATGACTTTATAAAATGAATCAAATATAAGTTCATTTGCGATTTTAAGTATGATTGATGTATAAAACTCAACATTTCAGTTTATTCAGACAATAAAAACATTGCTTGAATTTAAAACCATTTTAATATTAATTGCAAATATAGCTACAAGCCACTGAAATCTGGAGAATTAGAGATGGCAATATATAGCCACCATTTTGTTAGTTGCTTGTCAGTTTCTATGATGTCCAAATGAAATGTCCATATCAGACGACTTTTGATATTCATTGCTGAAATGTCCCCATTTCTTCAAATAGTTTGGTGAGTGATCCTAATCTCATTTTAGCTGTCAGTCCATAGTATAATTAAGAGAAACTACAATTTTCAACATTTATAGTCATATTGTCAGACCTGGAGGCCATCTTTTACCTTCAGGCCTGCCACATTTTTCTACTGTGGGAAAATGGGAGGGGGGACCGCATAGAGTGTGGGTGATAGTCAAAATAACATTCCTTTCAGAAAGTCAATGCTGTCTTGCCCTGCAGCTGCGATGAGGTGACTGGGAGGCATCTCCAGTTTTGGATGGTGCCTGATTGGATCATGTGATGGACATGTGGGTGCTGGGCAGGGGCTTGAATTTTCTTTTGGGTGGGGAAAACCTGGAAACTTTCAGATTCGGGTTTTCTCAGATGTGCCAATATGACATCTCTAATAAAATGGAGCTTTTGTGGGTGCAGAGGAAGGGACTTTGACTTTCCTTTGGGTGGGGAAAACCCGGAGGCCTTTCAGATTCGGGTTTTCTCAGATGTGCCAATATGACATCTCTAATAAAATGGAACTTTGAGGAAACTTAAGCCTCGGAGTCTTATTGCGTTGGGGGTGTTACTTGGAACCCTGACACATATTAATATACTAAACTATCAGTACCACCCTTAGCAACATTGATGTGAATATTCATCCTCCTTCAAAATCATTTCCAATCACAACTAATATCTTCTGAGGCAGAAGCCCATGTTTATTTATTATTAACTTACCGATAGTTACAATTTTATCAGATGAATGAGGCCTTTAGAACAAAACTAATAATACAACACCAATAAATACTAATATCATGCTATGCAATTGAAATCTAATATTTATATATTTTAAGTATATAAGGCAGGATCCAATACATACTGTATGCCTTTTCTATAAAATCGTATCTCTCTCTCCTTGCCCAGGACAATTCTAGAGCAGATTTTGAGGGCATTCACAAATAGAAACTTTGTGGAAATATTTAATTAAAATCCATCCATAATACAACTTATTATCATTAAAGAACATATTACCCAGTTGTCCAGAACTATTTGTAAAAAGCAAAGCTTCCTTTGAGACAAGCCTGATTCCTAATGATTTTATGGATGTGTCAATGTAGTTTTCTTGGTTTGCTATTGCCTTCTTCTGATGTTTTTTTTTTAAACTTTCCAGTCTAGGTACATCCATGATACTCCCTGATACTTCAGCCAAGTATCAACCAAGTTCAAGCCTTGCTTAGCTTAAGCCCGGACAAGAATGACCATCTACTGTCTCCTGGATCATCTATTTTGAATTAAATATACTTTCTTAAAAACACATCTTTAGATTGCTAATTCATTACAAATTAGTCATTTTGGGGCCACCTGCCTTATAATTATTGATAATGTCTAATTTAAAACAATTAAAATGTTGAACATCACTCTTAAAATTAGTGTCAAAATATGATCTAAAAAATTTCTTAGTTGTTATCTAGATTTATTTTATAGCAATAGCAGTAACCTATGCTATCACCAATTGTCTGATGAAATCTATTTTCAAACCACTTGTGTACATGGTTCTTGTTCCAGTTTAACAATACATGGATTTGCTTCTAGAGTATATATTAATGAATACTCTACATATACTCTGGCAGCAAATGAAACTCATTTCATAAGAGTCTCTGACTGCCTGATTTTGTTTTGTAACTCAGCTGTGTTTCATACTGCTTTATAATTTTATCTTTCTGATATTTTTATTAACAAGGAACCCCTATAACCTAATTTAAGGGTCAAATCATTGAAGGGAATAAAAGTAATTATCTATGCTGTGTTAAAAAAAACCTTACTAAGACATATATACTATTTATTAATTTTGAACATAAATGGCTTCATCTGCCTTTTAAATAAGTGATTGTTCAAAGTTCTGGTGGCACTGAACAAAGGGACTTATGATCTGTCTCTGAAGTTAGTGATTGCACCGCCTGTAGTCACATGATCAAAATTAAGGCACTTGGCAGCCTGCTCACATGACCGCAAGGGAGCGTCAACTCTCCCACCCATCTTCCCCTATGTCCTTTTAATCCCGCCACCATGCACGCTGCTGCCCCAACTGACATTCACCATCTTCTTGCTCCCACTGCTAATGAGGTGTGTCTGGCCTGACCCTTTGTGAGATAGCTGCTGGCTGCAAGAGGCTCTCTTCCTCATGTTGTGCACAGTGGTTTCTTTACAAGACCTGGGGAAGATGACCACATGGCCAGCAGCTGCCTTGCGAAGATCAGAGTGACAGGGCAACAGGGGCCTTGGAGTGAAAGGTGATAAGGACAATTAGGGCAGCTGTGACTTTGCACCATGCTACGGCCGAACTTTGTGCTGTGGCTCAGGGCCATCTTACAGCCCCAGAGCTGTAGCACACCAAGGAGCCCCTTTGCACTGCACTGCTGGGCCAGGTTGGATCTGGGCTTCACACTGTGGTTCAAGGCCTTTTTGCAGTTCCAGGGCTGCAAGACGTCAAGAAGCCTGAGCTGCAGTGAGGCAAGCGGGAGTTAACAGCACTCCTTTACCTTACTCAGGCTTGAGCTGGGAGGGACAAAGTCCCAAATGGTTTGCCTTGGCTTGTGTGGGTCCTTGGCTAACAACTAATGGAGTTTGCTTAATGATAGTAATGGGGAGTGCCGCAATTATCGTTAAGCAATACGATCATGTGACATGGCACTTTATGACTGCAGCAGTGGAAATTTTGGTCCCAGTTGTGGTTATAAGATAAAGACTACCGTACCTGTATCAGGATAGGTGATAATGAAAAATACTCACTTTCAAATACGATTTGGACTAAATCATCTTTTATTTACAAAGCATGCACTTTGCTTTAAATATTTCCATTCTTCTGATATATAAAATTAGAGAACTTCTACCTAAAATATGATTGTGCCCATTTCAGGAATCACTCTAAAAGATCATCCATTTACCTTATCTGATTAATAACATATGACTCCACACTGAATATACCATAGTTAACATTTGTTCAAGATTGCCAGATATCAGTTAATCTGATGATAAGACCTGACAGTTCCCATAAGAACACACTTATGTTTTCTAGATCACAGAAGGAATTATTACATGGTTCAAAAGGTTAAAAATTGATAAGCTAGTGTGATATTTCCCAGCCACGCCAATTTTTTGAAGATACCAATTTGAGATCTTTGAAACAAGGATGAGACACACATGTAATAAAACACATGATAACAATTTTCTCTTAGAGTTATAATAGGGATCATTGTCAGGACTTTTATGACCATGCTTATAACCAAAATGGATCTGCGTCTACAACAATGTAGGTCCTTGTGGTAGCAAACTGTAGCAATATTAAGGGAATATTGGGAAGGGAATCAGTGCATCTTTTACAAAATAAAGTGTTTTCCACTCAAAATTGTCCCTGCAACCAACCAACTTTAATCTTTTTACTCACCAGAAATTATTCCGATACTTGTATAAATATGGGAGGCAGCAGCTTAAATGCTGTATTCTTAGAACTTATTCTAGTTTTTTAATGTAGCTTTAAAACTATCCTAAAATTAGAACGGCCTCTTATTACACCAGCTTCCTGCTAGATTAGCAAATTTCAATATCCTCTTTAATCTTTAACTGAGTAAAATGAACATCATTTATACAATGCAAATACAACTACAAATATGTACTGCTATATGGAATAGCACTGATTATTTTTTTAAACAAGTAATTTATATATACGGTATTGAGTTTATATTGGTTAACTTCTTGTATATACCGGTATTTTGCAGTCTTCTCAAGATACTCGCATAGCTCTATAAAGTTGGCTTCCAAATATTGCTTTATATCATTTACTCACTATGGAAAGTTTTAAACTTTTTACAAAACTACAATTATACATTTCAAAATAATACAGCTTAATTTCAATATATCGGTCTTCTCACAACTTTTATCAAACATTCATTCACTGTACTTCAAATCATATTTAACTATTCCTGATCCTGAAACCAGTAATAGACATTTTATCCAAAAAGCGAAAGTAGAGATCTTATAATTCAACTTTAAAGCAAAAAAAAAAAAAAAAAGAGGGGCATATTAAAGAGGGGCGTGTTGAAAACAGAAAAGTTCTAAAATTCTCATTGTTTTGACAGTCACTGTACTTTAAATAAAAATATTGGTAGTCACTGCACTTCAGTCATTTAAAGTATTTAAATATATTTACTTTTTGTATATGAAAAGGGTTTATTATAATGGCAAATTAGGAATACAGACATTTTACTTCATATCTTAAGCTAGCTTAATATTGTAAGCAAATCTGTTGTTCGTTCAGAAGTGTTCAGACAGCATGCTAAAGACAATATAGAGTAACTAAATTAGAGTTACATTAACAAAGAAAACTTAAAAATAACTAATTGCCAATTTACCTGTATTAATCTAATTAGTTCTTATTTTAATGTGCATGAAAAATAATTGATAAAAATAAAATTTACATTGAAATAAAAAATTTATTGAAGCAGCTTAGCAAAGCAGCCATAATCAAAGAAACCATTCTTAAAGTGCTAAAGTAGTCATGTCTTCTGGAAGACTCAATACAGCTGCTTTGAAGGTTTTCCCTGGTTGTTTCTGCATGCCTCTGCAAACAGATATTTTACTAGTACCGGTAGTTTCAATGGAAGTGATGTCTATGTACAAACACTAACATAAAGAGGGTTAGAAAAAAACCTTTTACAGAGTTGTGCTGAATTTTCTGGAGGACACTGTTAATTTAATATTTAGAGAATGAGTGTATTGTTTACATCAATGTACTTTGAGAAATTAACTTTTTGGATACTATCTGGTGCACCAAAATTTCTGGATAATTTAGAGATTACATTCCTCCCAGAGAGAGAAAAAAAAAACTTTAAATTTTTTCAAAGTGGCTAAGCAATAAATCTAGAGACTTTTTTGACTTATTAAATCTAGTGTAGGGAAATGTGCTTTAAATTCTTGGATTGGATTCACACTATGTACAGAAATCTCCCCCATGCCTAGTGTACTTTTCTTAATGAAGGGACAATGAAACAGGTAACAATGAATTGAGTCTGCCACTACTACATTTTGCAGTCAGAAGTTCTGATTTGCTAAAAATTACACATTGCATTTAACACTACAGTATGGACTCACCTCTATATCTAAGAACTAGAAAATCATTAAAAGTGTTACATACATACAATCTGATCCCCCACTTAAGTCTATAGGGAACTTTTTTTTCCCCTTTTGCAAGGATTTCCAACATTATTTGGGTCAATTGGCACACTTAGAATTGTGGGAGTTATGTGGGCATTATTATTGCATCCACCTATTCCTATTTTCTAATTCCATCTCTGGAGTCATAAGGCATAGTTAAAATGCAAATTTGGCTTGAGGCTGGTGATTTGCTTTGCAGCATGATGGTTTTAATTGGAAGAGAGTTGAAAACTACCTACAAACAACATTTAGCAAGATAGAGTTTGATCAGCACCAAGAAACATATCAATGAGTACATTGTCATTTCAGGGCTCCCACCGTTGCATAAACATCTTAATGTGCTGAGTTTCAAGCTCTCCATAGAAAGCAACTACTTTTTCTCTCCTTAATAAATATTTTACCTTTTGCTCATGTAAGCTATCTTCATGTGTACCTCAATCATATATGCTTTTTTTTACAAGTTATTCCTACTTTGTTCAATGGTTTTTACAAATATAGATATCATTAACCAAAACCATGTTATTTTGTGTACATAATAGAAACACAGAAAAAATGTTATATCTTTAAGCAAAAATAAAGCTACAGTGTAAATATTATATATGATAAACAGCCAGATGATTAGATTCTGTTCTTATTTATTCTGAGTAAATATTCAATTTAATAGCAAACCAATTTTATTTTTACTAAAAAATAACCTGAAACGTACCAACATAATTCATGTTGAGATTAAGAAATCAACTTTTTACATTTCAAGAGGAATCTTTCTTGAAATCTCCTGAATGCTACCATGTTCCAAGCTGAATCCTTGTGATTACTCTTCAGTTTTCTTCTGTTCTTGAGTCAAGTCATCAAGTTTATGATAATCAGGATACTGTTTATCTGTACAGATTACTATAAATAGGCAACAACTATCTCTTCCATGCTAAATACTAAAGAAAAAGTTAGGGTGCAAAAGCACTTACCTGTAAACTTTACAATGTATAGAGTTCCATGTAAGCCAGGCTCACGCTTAAATGCACTATTAATAGGACATTATGGCTATATATGGCCAACATGAAAAACACTGCAAGTGTGGGGGACAATAGAACAATTAAAAACATTTTGAATCTAATATTCCAGAACTGCACTGACTTCCCCGTTAAGGCTTTTTTCCCCAAGCATACGTACATGTAGTCCTTAATTATTACTGAGAAGCAACCACAACTTTACCACCATTCCAGCAACCAATTTAAGGTTTCCCCTCAGTTTAGAACTGTATATTTAATTTGTATCCCTCCTTTATTGTTTTTACAAATAACTTAAGGCGGTGAACATATCCAACACATCTTCCTTCTGTTTTCCCCACAACAACCCTGTGAGGTGGGTTGGGCTAAGAGAGAGTGACTTGCCCAAAGTCATCCAGCTGGCTTTCATGGCTAAGGAGGGGCTTGCAACTAAGTGTCCTGCTTTCTAGCCTGGTACCTCAACTACTAGACCAAACTGGCTCGATGTACTTTATACATACATACATACCGTGTTTCCCCGAAAATAAGACATGTCCCGATAATAAGCCCAACAGGGCTTTTCGGGACATGCGTTGAAATAAGCCACCCCCCGAAAATAAGCCCCCCCATTACTTTCCGGGGGGAAAGGGGGGGGCATGCCGGGAGGCGCTCTTTTTGCTGAGGGCACTTTTTTGGCCGGGAGAGCGAGAGCAAGTGAGAGTCGAGGGCACGCACACCCCACGAGATTGCTCGGCTCCTCTGGGCTCTGCCTCTGCCAGCGTTTTCAAACGCGCTCCTGCCTCCGAGGGAGAGAAGGGGAGCCTCGATGCCTGCCTCGCCGCCCCATCGCAGGCAGGAGCGCTTCAAAACGCTGGCAGAGGCAGAGCCCAGAGGAGCCGAGGCAGTCCAGTGGGGTGTGCATGCACCCACCCCTCTCTCGCATTCTCTCTCTCTCTCCCCCAGCCAAGAGTGCCCACCGCAAAAAAGCAGCTCCTGGCCGGGAGACAACGAGAGAGAGAGAGAGAGAGAGAGAGAGAGAGAGAGAGAGAGAGGGGGGGGGG
>QLTV01002579.1:417858-454100 GCA_003457575.1 Thermophis baileyi
TGAAGTTTGCGGCAGTCCTGCAGTTCGTGCATGCAACGGCACAACAAGCCTTACTGAGTCCTGCTCCACGAGGCGGTGGCGGCAGGGAGGGGAGGCGAGGCAGCGGCGATGGGACATGCAGACCCACGCTCGCCGCCTACTGCACCCCCAAAATAATAAGCCCCCCCCCGATAATAAGGCCGAGGCCATATTTCGGGGGTCAAAAAAATATAAGCCCCTGTCTTATTTTCGGGGAAACACGGTACATACATACATACATACATACATACATACATATATATATACATATATATATATATATATATATATACACAATCATGTTATCAGGCATTGTCCTTGGGCAGACTAGGTACTAGTGAGAAGCTAATTATACATAGGTAGTCCTTGACTTACAACCATAATGGAGCCTGCTCATTACAATTCTAAGTTATGGCGATTGTTAACTGAGGCACCCACGTGATCACCATGCTTAATGACCACAATCCCTGCTCTTCCCACTGCGGTGGTTAAGTGACCCTGCAGCCCATTTCATTAGTAATTCCTATTTGTCCCTAAAACAAAGGTGTTTTCTTCAAGCTGATCTTCATGCCATAACAACATGGTGCATTGTGAGCAAAGAAATTTCATTCCTTTCCTCATGGAGGCAAATGCTTTCTACAATTTTAGAGGTAAATAGTAAATTTCTCATCAACATCACACCCAAATACCATGCATTCATAGATCTCCAGGTGTTTTAAGTATCAAAGTAGGGCTGATAAAGTATATCTCAGATAACTGCATGATTTTTTAGCCCTGTTATTGTCCTCACTTTGTTGCCATTTTGCACAATAGCTACGCACAATAACTACTGTAAGAGGTAGCCCTCGACTTACGACCACAATTGAGCCCAAAATTTATATTGTTAAGTGAGACATTTGTGAATCACTGCAGTTGATAAGTTAGTAACCCAGTTAAGTGAATCTGGCTTCCCCATTGATTTTGCTGGTCAGAAGGTCGCGAAAGATGATCACATGACCCCAGGACACAGCAACAGTCATAAATATGAACCAGTTGCCAAACATCTGAATTTTGATCACATGATTATGGGGATGCTGCAAAGGCTGTAACTGTGAAAAATGGTCATAAGTCACATTTTTCAGTGCCATTGTAACTTTGAACAATCACTAAATAAACTGTTGTAAGTCAAGAACTACCTGTATACTCCTAGCTTACTGTAAAACAATCCAGGCATGATGTCTATGGAGATTCTGTCATCCAGGTCATAGTTGTCCCAAAGGTGCTTCTTCAAGAGGCAACTGGACTTTCTTGTTTTTCTTGACAATTTGCTTCTCATCCAAAAAGCTTCTTCAGCTCTGACTGGATGGTGGGAAATGGAAGATTTATACTCCTTGCAGACAGCTGGTCATTTGCATTCTTTTAGAGAGTCATTAAGGCCACCTGGAGGTTTATCTGTGTCATCAGGGTCACCTGGATAGTGCAAATGGGTGTGGAGCCTCCTTGGAACTGTTGAAAGGACTGTGTTGTAGACTGGAGACAGATGATGTGGTATCCCTCTCTCCTCTGTTCAATTTTGAAGTAGATGGCCTCTGACCCCTCTTTCAAACCAGCAGTCCTCTCTGTCCAAAATGTGGACTTCGTGGTCTTCAAAAGAGTGGCCTTTGTCTTTAAAATGCAGATGGGACTGCTGAATCTTGTCCTGATGGGTTTGTTCTCCTACGTTGTGCCATGTGTTTATGATGTGGTTGCTTTGTTTCCCCAATGTACAGATCTGCACATGGCTCACTGCTTTGTACTGCATATACCACATTGCTCAGTTTGTGTCTGGGTGTTTTATGCTTGAGGTGGACAAGCTTCTTCCTTAGTGTAGTCTTGGGTTTGAAGTGTGCACATATGTTGTGTTGGCTGAAGATCCTCCTGAGCTTTTCCAATATTCCTGCAACATATGGAATGACAGTGTTGCTTGATTTATTGTTCTCTTCGTTGTCTGTTATGGAGACCTCCGATGAAGGCCCACTTGGGATAGCAACACGTACTTAGAGCTTCCTTGATGTGTTTTAGTTCTTTTTCTTTCCCATCTTTGCTGGTAGGCAAAGTGGTGCAGGGTTCTCATAACTCCCATTTTGTGCTCCAGTGGGTGTGAGAATGAAAAAGTAAATATTGATCTCTGTGTGTGGGTTTTCTGTAAACTTCAATGTTAAAGCTTCTGTCTTCCTTAATATGTACTGCACAATCCAGGAAGGCTAGATTATTTTCCTTAACATCTTCCCATGTGAATTTGATGTATCATAGGAAACCATGGTCTCATCCAGATCCAGTTTTAGTTTCTAAACCTTGCTGATGAATTCCTGTGAATTGTTGATGTGATGGGTGGTGTTGCCAACCAGAGGAGCTAATAAGGTGGTTAGATGTTTTGCAATGTTGTAGGTGATGTGCATCTTCCTATATCAGTGCCACCTGATAAAGGAAGATGCACAGTCATCCTGAACACACGACTACCAGGCCAAGGTGAACAGTTTTCTGAAGGACACTGCCACGTATGAGACCTGAAGAGATCCCACAGTAGTTGCAAGAAAAAGGTCATTGATTTCTTGCAACAACTACTGAAGGAGAATGCCATCGACAAGCCACAATACTAGTGTCTCTACCTTGGACAAGCCATATGAACGCCCCAAAACTCCACTTAGACCAATTGTCAGCAGCATCAATTCTGTCACCTACAACATTGCAAAACATCTAACCACCTTATTAACTCCTCTAGTTGTCAACACCACCCATCACATCAACAATTCACAGGAATTCATCAGCAAGGTTTGGAAACTAAAATTGGACCCAGATGAGACCATAGTTTCCTATGAGGTAACTTTCCTCTTCACCTGCATTTCAACAACTGAAGCTGTCATGGTAGTGAAGAAACGATTGCTACAAGACAGCACTTTAGGTGACAGAACCAACTTCACCCCACACCACATATGTGCCATGCTGGATCTGTGCTTGACCACTACCTATTTTAAATACAGTGAAGGTTTCCACAGACAAAAACATTGGTTCACCTGTGTCCCCATTGTGGCCAATCTCTACATGAGAGAGGTAGAAACCGAAGCCCTAAATTCTTTCACAGGAATTCCACCCACTCACTGGTATAGGTATGTAGACAATACTTGGGTCAAGATCAAAACACAGGAATTTGAACCGTTCACCAAACTTATTAACTCTGTGGACAGATACATCAAATTCACACGGGAAGATGTTAAGGAAAATAATCTAGCCTTCCTGGATTGTGCAGTACATATTAAGGAAGACAGAAGCCTTAACACTGAAGTTTACTGAAAACCCACACACAGAGATCAATATTTACTTTTTCATTCTCACACCCACTGGAGCACAAAATGGGAGTTATGAGAACCCTGCACCACTGAACTGAAGGCCTGCCTACCAGCAAAGATAAGAAAGAAAAAGAACTAAAACACATCAAGGAAGCCCTAAGAACGTGTTGCTATCCCAAGTGGGCCTTCATCAAATTTCAAAAAAGACCCAATAGGAGCCCCTCCATAACAGACAAAGAAGAGAACAATAAACAAAGCAACATCATCATTCCATATGTTGCAGGAATATCAGAAAAGCTCAAGAGGATCTTCAGCCAACACAACATATGTGCACACTTCAAACCCAAGACTACACTAAGGAAGAAGCTTGTCCACCTCAAGCATAAAACACCCAGACACAAACTGAGCAATGTGGTATATGCAGTACAAAGCAGTGAGCCATGTGCAGATCTGTACATTGGGGAAACAAAGCAACCACATCATAAACACATGGCACAACGTAGGAGAACAAACCCATCAGGACAAGATTCAGCAGTCCCATCTGCATTTTAAAGACAAAGGCCACTCTTTTGAAGACCACGAAGTCCACATTTTGGACAGAGAGGACTGCTGGTTTGAGAGGGGTCAGAGGCCATCTACTTCAAAATTGAACAGAGGAGAGGAGGGATACCACATCATCTGTCTCCAATCTACAACACAGTCCTTTCAACAGTTCCAAGGAGGCTCCACACCCATTTGCACTATCCAGGTGACCCTGATGACACAGATAAACCTCCAGGTGGCCTTAATGACTCTCTAAAAGAATGCAAATGACCAGCTGTCTGCAAGGAGTATAAATCTTCCATTTCCCACCATCCAGTCAGAGCTGAAGAAGCTTTTTGGATGAGAAGCAAATTGTCAAGAAAAACAAGAAAGTCCAGTTGCCTCTTGAAAAAGCACCTTTGGGACAGTCCAGGATGAACACAAAGGGGAAGAAACTTTGTTGCATGAAAATGTTGCTTTCATATTTTTAAGAGTCAATGAAATTTACTAATAACATCCAGATGCTTTATTAGTTCCAGAAGTTTCTTTCAATTAAAAAATAGAAATGCCTGCATACGGCTATGTTATTATAGATAAAATATATATGTATACATTTATCTTCTCAAAGATTTATAATATCACAACAAAATTCTCCACAGTCATTTCTTAGGGACTTAATATGAGATCTCACATAAATGCTGCCAGACTGGACAAAAATTAACCCACCATTGAGTTCTATTTTTCTTAAAGCAATATATAAACGAACAAAAATAATAAAACAGGTATTATAGAAGTACAAATGTTTATCACAGTAAATAATAATGCTCTAGAATGTACGCATATAAAGTAGTTCGTATCATGCAATTATTGGGATTCTCAGGTTTAAAATCTTTGGAAATCAAAGAGTTGCAACCATCACATTCCTGGTAAATTACGGGACCGCCTGAAGTAGTATGGATGCACAGCAAAGGACGGTCAAGATTAGGGCGTCGAGTAACTAGATACGATTATTTTTTATTGTTGAAAAATGTTTGTAAAATTCTCCAATTCTCCAGAAACCATGTTAAGTGAAGGTGCAGATATACCCGGCCACCACTTTTATAGAAAACGACTCCCACTTTCTGTGGATCGGGGGGGGGGGAAAGCTTGGCGAGAAATTCTGCATGGGAAACAGAATAAGACGCAAGCCAAATGAGCGCCTATCCACTGAGCGGGTGGAGTCACGGCGGGAACGCTTTTCATTCCTAGATCCCCCCGCCACTTCCATAAGGAAGGCTCCTTGTAGACGTTTATTGGCCAGACTGCACATCAATCAAACGGCACCGGGGCAACCCTCCCGAAGACAAACGCAGCACCCCCGTTGGTTAAAACGCCTGTTACTTCACACACTGGATCTCAACGTTCTGACGCTGTTAACTGCCTCAAGCTTTCACTCATTCGGCTGTCACTCACTTTTGAGGGCTCCGCCCAAGATGCAAGCCCCGCCCTCTTCCCAACGGTGCCTCACGGCTCAGTCAATCAGGTTCCCAATCACACCGAAACCACACCCTCTTCCGAAGAATCACTGGCTCTCGATAACGCGCTCCCCGCCAAGACTGTTTCCCGTGGTCGCTCACCTGGGGAAAGTAACGGCTCGGTACGAAACCAACTTCCCCCTCCCTGGGTTTGTACCCCCTCACGGCCACCGCTTCTGCGCAACGCCCGCCAAAACAGCTTTCTAATGCGCACGCGCTAGCCCCTCCGCCCCCTTCCCAGCTTCACCGCGCTGACGTGAGGCGCGCGCACCTCCTTACTATCTTCCTCAACCGTTCCTCCCTTCGGCGGATATATTTCAAAACGCATGCGCATATGTACAATACGCCTCACCGTGTACGCCTGCCTGGAAGCAAGTTTTCTACATAAAACGATCTTTTTGCCCCCTTCTACCCTGGCATGTACCTTCACCACCACAGGGATGAATATAGTTCTAACCACCGACCTAAACCCATGTAGAACACTAACTTAATTCCCGCCTCTATGATAATAAATGAAGAGAAGATAGACCAATCTCTATAAAGATGGCCGGTCGTAAAAGCCAATCAGAACAACTTACGCTCCGAATGCTCCAATGAGAAGGAAACAATGTGAAGGAGAAGGGTGTTGCCTTGCTGCTGGAGCTCTAGGAGTACAGGGCGGGAAAATTCACCAAATCAAAGGAGTGACAGAAATCCAACCAATAGAAAGACAAAGGAGGTGGGACAATGAAGAGGAAACAGGCGTAAATTTACGTATTCGTCCACTAAGCTGCAGACTATTTGCCTATTGACCAATAGGCATCGATAAAAGCTACACAGCCATCCAATGACAGTGGGCAGGGGCGGGTGTTGATAGTGAGGCGACGACGCACGGGTGACTCTGCCCCTTTCGGTATCGGGTGCAGTGAGAGGTAGCGTCGTCCGTGAAGAAGGCCGGGCTTACCCATTTGCTACCGCCAAGATGTCCAAATCTGAGGTAAGAGCCTGTGACGGGCATTTTTATTTTGTTTTTACGACTCTATACCAGTGGCTTGTTTTTGTGGAATTATGTTTCCTTTGCCTTTAGGGATCGTCTGATTATGGGTGCGATCTGTCGCCTAACGCAGTAAGTGTTACAAATACCGTTTCTCTCCTCATTCCCGCTACTCAAATGCATTGTTTCCCTTTTGCACTCGTCTTTTTCCGCCGCTTGTCCGCGTTTGGCTTTTTCTGAGTCTCCTTTGTAGTAGGTCTTTCTTTTTCTCCGGTTGGGCCTACTTCCCCTCCCTTCCCCCCCACGGTGGCTTCAAAACTGCGCATGCGCGTTGCGTTGTTAGCTTAGGCGCCATCTTTTCCAGTGCGTGGCGTTCGCAGCTGCCATCTCCTGCGCTCGTCATGGCTGCGCTTGCGCCGTGCGGCGGGCCGTGCTATGGAAGCGCGCGCCTGCGCACTTCCACGGAGCAGTTCGGAGTTTGCGTGTGGGGGGATGGGAAGATGCGAAAGCCACGTGCTCCCTTGCTTTGTCTCTGGTAGCTGGTATCTCGGCCTTTTAATTTCACGTTTCTCTGCTCCAACTTCTCTATGCAAATGGAAAGAGGCGGCCGGGTGGCTCTTCTTCCTTTTCCTCCGGGTGATTTTTTTTATGTGGGGGTGAGAAGAGAATGTATGCCCATTCTGAACCAAGGCTTGTGCCCGAGGAAGCTCTAGTTAAAAGTTTTACAATTTTGAAAGCACTTACATTGGCAAATAGGTGGCTGAGAAAGTGTGTTCCATCAGCCATTGTATGTGTTTTATTATACGTTTTGAGGTTGCTACTACGTTGGAAATTGGAACGTAATCTCGCCTTTACCCCTTAAATGGTACGTTTACTCCTTAGTATTAGAGCAACTACTTTGCTGGAAACACTAAAATACACCTAATTTGGGGAAATGGGGGTAAAGTTATTGAGACAATACTAATACTGTTTTGGTAGACCTAATAAGTGTATACCTGAATTGCCTTAAAAGGACGATCTGTTGTATTTCTCCTTTTGGGGGCATATCAAAACAGTGGCTTTGTTCCTAAAATATAATTCCTTATAGTGTGTAACAATACAAAAGCAGCCAACAATGTACAGTAAATGCTCTAGACACCTTAATTGCATTAGAAGTGCATGCTAATGTTAATGTTCTACTTATTGTCTTGGGATTCTGTGTACATTAACAAGCAAAGCAGTTAATTGATGTAGGGTGACATTTTATGACACCACAGAATGGATCAAAGAAAAATAAGGCTACATTTTCTGACAGGTAGTCTTTGATTTACAACCATTTTTGTAGTGACAGTTTGAAGTTATAAGGCCACTGAAAAAGGTGACTTACAACTTATAAATGAGGGAGGCTCATTCAATTTCATTGTACATATGATTTGGGTTTCCATACTTATGACCATTGCAGCATTCCCATGTCATATGATCAAAATTTGGAAGTGTGGTAACTGGCATGTATTTATGAAGATTGTCCTGAGGTCATGTGACCACTTTTTGTGACCTTCTGACAAACAAAGCCAAGGGGGAAGCCAGATTCACTTAACCATATTACTAACTTAACTGCAGTGATTTATTTAATAATTGTGGCAAGAAAGGTTGTAAAATGCGGAAAATTCACTTAATTGTCTTGCTTAGCTTCACAAATTTGGTCGTAGATCAAGGACTATTTGTACTTAGGTTTTGCAGTTGTTAGATAAAAACCTAACGGAAAAAAGTCACAACACCAAGTCAGAAATTGTTTTTCAGGTTTTATGAGCTTGGTTCTGGTACAACAGCTATATTGCTTGTGCATGTGCTAAAAGCACTTCCTATTTCTTAAATAGCTAAATTCTGTACTTTTTATCTGGCTCTGGCTGATGGGACCTGGTATTATACGCTGAATAAATCATGCTTATTTTCATTATGCCCCCACCACCACCATTATACGCTGTGATCATATCCTTCCTAGTGTTGCCTACTTTTCTGTTTCAGTCCCCCAAGGAACCTGAACAGCTGCGAAAACTCTTTATTGGTGGCCTGAGTTTTGAGACAACAGATGAGAGCCTTCGCAATCATTTTGAGCAATGGGGCACACTTACAGATTGTGTGGTAAGTATATGTCAGCTTGTGTCAAGATGGGCGGCAAACAAATTTAATAAATAAATGTGTGTACTTTGCCTGAATTAAGATACATAAAGTATAGAATAGTCAGGGGAAAAAATCTCCCAACTACTATATTAAGTACTAAGGTTGCCTTTAGTTTATCACTACCCTATTTCTAAGAAAACAGGGCAATTCAGTTTTTCTAAATTAAACATTGCTTGCACCAAGTGCATTGCTTGCAATTGTGTATTTTAGAGCAAAAATGTATATTATTTCCTCTTAGGTAATGAGAGACCCAAATACTAAGCGCTCCAGGGGGTTTGGATTTGTCACTTACTCAACAGTGGAAGAGGTTGATGCTGCCATGAATGCCAGACCACACAAGGTTGATGGCAGAGTTGTTGAACCAAAGAGAGCAGTATCTAGAGAGGTAAGAAAAACTACTGTTGGATGCATAGTCAACAGGTTCAAAGTCTTTGTGAAAATGCTGGAAGCCCAGAATATTACATTCATGTATCCTACACAGAACATTGATAATATAGTTGGCTTAATAGTTACTGCTGCATCTTTAGTTTAAATTTATTTATTTGTAAATTTTATTAGCTTTTGTTTTAAATTATTTTGTTTTTATTGTTTTTGCTATGAGCTGTGCAAAGTTAGAGCATGTAAGACGGATGTCCATATAAGTTTTCTTAAACAAGTTCTCCTTTTTAAAAAATCATCCATGAATTGCATTTGGAACAAACACAAAATTTAGTTTTAATTGCTGCTCCTCCCTCCCTTCTACTCTACCAATATGTTGGCTGAGATTGAAATAGTAGTTCTTTTGCACTGCCAGGTTGGAGAAATTTAGGGTTATAGTATGTTAAAATTTGAAATTGATAGGCTTGAAATTTTAAATACCCATGTCTTTAAGATACATCATGTGTTCTCTGGCAATACGGATAATCACCAAGCAGCCACAAATACTAAGTTTAAAATGTGTTTGTCCTGTCTCATAGGACTCCCAGAGACCTGGAGCACATTTGACAGTGAAGAAAATATTTGTTGGGGGGATTAAGGAAGATACAGAGGAACACCATTTGAGGGACTACTTTGAACAGTATGGCAAAATTGAAGTTATAGAAATAATGACTGATCGTGGCAGTGGCAAAAAGAGGGGGTTTGCCTTTGTTACTTTTGATGATCATGACTCTGTGGACAAGATTGTCAGTAAGTAACTTATTTCATCCTTTCAGCTATGCCCTAACTTGTTCTGTTTTCTCTATATGTAGCTTCTACGGAGATTTTGATACTATTTTATCTTTTCATGTCTAGTTCAGAAATACCATACTGTAAATGGACATAATTGTGAAGTCCGAAAGGCTTTGTCAAAACAGGAAATGGCCAGTGCCTCTTCCAGTCAGCGAGGTAAGTGTGCAGTATTTGAACAGATATAACTGTAGTGACATTTTCCAGGAATGCTACATGATGTTGTTATTGTTGTTCATAGGTCGCAGTAGCTCTGGAAGTTTTGGCAGTGGGCGTGGAGGTGGATTTGGCGGTGGTGACAATTTCAACCGTGGTAGCAATTTTGGAGGCCGTGGTAAGTAAGGTTTTTGAAGATTTTAAAATTCATTTTAAGATCTTAATCACAGTAAGGACTTAAAGGAATACATTGTTGCATCTTATTAACATTGCTGGGTTTCTTTCTGGGATTAAGCAGTACTTTGGATCTGTGTATCTTTTCTATATACGTCTACTTTCCCCCCCCCACACACACACACAAATGCCAAACTTATGTGTGTGAATGACACTCAGAAGTTCACCATAAATCTGAAATAAGATCAATATGGTAATATTTTATTTTTTCCTCAGGTGGGTTTGGCAGCCGCAGCAGTGGTAGTGGAGGAGGAGGAGGAGGAGGAGGATACGGGGGCAGCGGAGATGGCTATAATGGGTTTGGCAATGATGGTAAGTTCATACAGCTTTTGAAAGTTGCTGTTTTTCATAAGCTATCGTATTGTTACATGTTGATTTATTTTTAGGGTATATGTATCTTTTATCGCATACGTAAAATTTAAAAATGTTTAAAATAGTCTTCATTTTAGAGATTTGTAAAATATACGATTGGCAATGTTCTGCACTTACTTGCTTTGTAGGTTATGGAGGCAGTGGCCCTGGATATTCTGGAGGAAGCCGGGGTTATGGTGGCAGCGGAAGCTATGATGGATACAACAACGGCGGGGGCGGCTTTGGTGGTGGCAGTGGGGGTAAATGTCAATTTTATTTTGAGCACAAAGATTGTTATTTTATCTAATACAATTTGATTTGCAGAGGCTGCATAAAAATGGCCTGGGTTCTTCAGGAGTACCAGACTGGTTCCCCATAGCCACCTAAAAAATTTTTTTTTAAAACAGTAAGACCCTCTGTTGTGCAATTTACAGAGGCTCCAGAGAAGGAGAGCATGGCCCTCTTGCACAACTTCCAGAGGCCGTGTGAGAACTCGGCTGTGGGAGCAATTGCACCATTCCCCAAGGGTTACGCTCCTTGGGGAGCAACACAAAGTGGCCTTTTTGAGTGGCAGTAGTGCTAGGGCTGAAGTCGAAGCCAAGGCCCAGATTCAGTCTCAAGCTGCTGGGTGCCGCTGTTCAGGGTGACCTAGATGGGGATAAGGAGAAAATTGTTTCTTGTTTGGTTGGGGTGTGTGTGATGTACCAGCAGAGTCAAGTTAGAAAATTTTTGACATGCCCAACCTAAAAGGTTTGCCTTCAAGTCTAGAGAATTGCAAAAAACAAAAACCAAATATTTGCTGCCATCTAGTTGTAGTATGAATTTTTTGCAGTCTACTGTATTAGGCTTAGCATGAGCCTTCATTTAAATATGCTCAGTATATTTGGGAAAATATCTAGACAGACATGAAAGATTTTCATAGATGAAATATTTGGGGTCTTGTAAATTTGTGGATGATTTTTATTCTGTTCAGGAAGCAACTTTGGAGGAGGTGGAGGAAGCTACAATGAATTTGGCAGTTACAACAACCAGTCTTCAAATTTTGGGCCCTTGAAAGGAGGAAACTTTGGAGGGAGGAGTTCTGGCCCTTATGGTGGAAGTGGTGGTAAGTGTATGATCTAATTGACTAGGAGGAAAATGGATCACATTAATTTCTAGTAGAATTCTTGAATGATTGACATGAAAAACTGAGGTCAGCCCTCACATTTTCCTCTTTTTTTCTCATTATAAAAACAGTAGTCTGTTTTTTCTAATCAGTTTTTTTTTTTTACCCATTCCCATTTAAGATAACTTACTTATTCTTTTTAGGTGGCTATGGGGGCTCTGGTAGTAGCAGTAGCTATGGTGGTGGAAGGCGGTTTTAATTCCTAGGTAAGACTTCCTCCATTTGCGCATGGATAGATATGGAATACTAAATGGATTGTAACAGTAACTCATAATGTGGCTGAGCAAGTTATTGTAGTTTAAGCATATTTGGAATAAAATGCAGATGTTAAAGCTAATAAATGGATTGGCAATCGGGGGAACAACTTGATATTGGATTATAGCCTTGAGTCTCAATATGTTTAGATTAACAACTTTATTCCATATTATTCAACAGGAAACAAAGCTTAGCAGGAGAGGAGAGCCAGAGAAGTGACAGGGAAGCTACAGGTTACCACAGTTGTGAACTCAGCCAAACAGAGTTGTGGCAGGGTAGAACTGCCTCATGAAGACATGTGTTAGACAAGCGCTTGTTTGCAAACATCAGGACTGTATTTGTGACTAACTGTATAACAGGATATTTTAGTTTTTGTGTTCTGTGGAAAGTGCAAAGCATTCCAACCAGGGTTTTTATGTAGATTTTTTTTTCCACACCCATGCTGTTAACTGCAAACTGTAATAGACTGATCATGACGCTGAATAAATGTGTCTTTTTTTTAAATGTGCTGTGTAAAGTTAGTTTACTATAAGTTAATGTACATTGATTTTCACTACATGGAAAAGATTAGTGAAGAGTCAAATAGCAGAGAATGATTCACAGAATCCCAAGAAATCTTTATATTCAAAGCCAAATATTGATTTTGTGTCTTGTTTAACTTCATGAAAAACAAATTTACAGAAATTTCCTCAATGAAGGACCACTTCCAAAATGTGTTCCTTATTTAAATAAGGACATCATCTTGGTAGCTTGACCATTGTTCTTCCCTGTTTGCTTTTTCAGCTCATGTCTTCCCTTTTTTCTGGTTGAGTTTAAAGAGTGCCAGTGACTGAGGCAGGAGATTTTATATGCTGAATTAAAGGCAAATAAAAAGATTGGCCACATCAGCATATAGGCATAGCAGCTCAACTTAACAAGGAGCTTGAAATGGGACATTTGGCAAATAAGTCACTACTAGAGCCTGCTATGCTTGCGATATCTCTAGGCAGTTAACCAGTTGGACCTAACTCGCCCCAATACAGTATCAACATTTTATCTGTACTATAGCAATTTCAATTTCTTGGGATTGACAGCAAGAGAATCAGTCAGCTGTCAAAAGCTGTGAAATTTCCAATAACTGGGATGTTGATACCAGGTTGCTTTGACTCCCTTGCAGTCTCATTTTTATAATAAAAGGAAACAGATTTTCCACTGACGAGACTAGCAAAATACATGACTTTTACTCCACTGCTAGCTGAATGTATAAATTAATATCTCAAATGTTAACATTTGCTAAAATTGGTAAGAGTCACATTGCTTGTTTGCAGATGGGCAGCAAACAAATTTAATAAATAAAAATGGATAAAAGTATCCCAAGTAATGGAGGAGGGGGGGGTCATGAGGTTGTGCAGGGTAGCTCATATAATTGATATCTCTTAGTCAAAAGTTTTATAAAAAATACATTGGTCTAAATTATAATTTGACAGTGCTCTCTTCTCAAAAGTAGACTAGATTTTGTACTGAGAAGTTCTAGCATGAGAAAAGTAGTGTGAATCTTATTACGGCACTCTTAAGTTAATTTTGTGGTATTAAAAGTGCTACTAGTTTGTTACTTGAGGCACTTAAAGTAATCTAATTATCCCCAAATTGGTTCATTCCTGTGAGGGAGCCAAAAAGGTTCTCATCTCTCTTAAAACTCAGTTGCATTTTGAAACTCCAGAAATTCATTGTTTCCATTTTATGAAATACATTTCATATATTTCCCCACTTAATGCAACTCTTACCATACAAAATGGGTACACTGGCTCCTATTTTCTGGTTCCATTAAACATGGTAGTATGTTTCTGTTCCACGAGATGGAAGTAGAAATGTACTTAAAAATTGGAGGGGTATAGATAATGTCATGGAATTGCATTATACTTCGGTCAATCAATCTGTCAGATCTGAATACACCTGTAGCATTTCTTAGTGTCTTATAAAATAAGACAAATGTGTGCTTAAATATGTTTATGGATGCAATGGTGCTTGTATATGGTGTGTGTACAAGTGTATATATAAAACTTCTGATTGGTGACTGGCTTAATTTAGAATGCAAAATTAATAGTCCTGATGGGTTTTTCCCGTGGCTGAGTTTGCAGTAGCAGGTGGATCCTGACAAGACCTCAGGATTCATGAAATAATACTCGTTTTTGGCATGGTAGCATAACCACAACAAAGGAGAGCACTCCAGGACCCGAAAACTAAGTAGCATTACAAAACCGGGAGGCATGCAGATGTTTGAGCTACTAGGAACGGCTAGCAAGCATAGCTCCGAATGGCTTCCAGATCAGACGCTACTACAGCTGAGAGTAGACACGTGTTTTGAGTCAAGTGGACAGATAAGCCAGGTGCAGGCTTCTGCTGACTAGAAGGGAGTACTCAGTGACCATCGGAAGGAGGCAGACGAGAGTAAGGATCCTTGCTCTTAGGACTAGCGGAAGGAAAGGTTATATTACTGTACTGGTAGGTAAGAACAGATTTTACTTACGTCCTATACAGTTTTGTTATCCTACTAAACTTTCTCCAAGACTGAGTTTACCTTGTAAATACCAGTCTAGCTATCTTTTAATTCACCCAGTGCTGTAATATGCAAGCAGTAGATGGATAGAACGTTACTAATTAATATTTTACTGTCACAGGCCTGGCAACATCGTTAATGAAATGTACTTTAATAAAAGCAATGCCTTTTCATCCCTCTTTGTGCGGCCTTGTTGACTTAAACAATTTTAGCATAACACAGTGCACTGGCTGTGCTGCTATAAAGGCAGAGGAATTGATGGGGGTTGGGAATGCTGATATAATGTGTGAATAGGGATTCAATAAAATTGGGCGGTATTTAATTTTTCTTCCTTTTTATAGGAAAAGAGGAACGGTCCGGTGCTAAAATGCCTTTGTTCCTGACAGATGGACTGTCTTTGGATTTCCTTTTTCTTTTTAAAGGTAAAAACAATGCTAAATTGTGAGAATAAAGTTCTCAAAACAAATAAGCTAACATACACTAAATGAGTTTGTGCTGTAATTTAACTTGAGAGGCAGATGATAAGAGTGGAGAACTTTGAATGTTTACAGGTAGAGCCCAAAATTTCTATTGTTAAGTGAGACATTTGTTAAGTGAGTTTCCCCCATTTTACGACCTTTCTTGCCACAGTTGTTAAGTGAATCACTGCAGTTGATAAATTAGTAACCCAGTTGTTAAGTGAACGTGGCTCCCCTGTTGACTTTGCTTGTGAGAACATCGCAAAAGGTGACCACATAACTTTGGAGGACACAGCAACGGTCATAAATGTGTACCAGTTGCTAAGCATCTGACTTGTGATCATGGGGATGCTGTAAAGGTCATACATGAAAAATGGTCGTAAGTCACATTTTTCAGTGCCGTTGTAACATTGAACTGTCACTAAACAAACTTGTACCTCAAGGACTACCTGTACTTATTTAACAAGTGGTGAAAGTTAACTATTAGGAAATGGGGATTTTTGTGTCCGAAAGTGCACCCCCCTCCCTACCATAATTTATCTGATCTTAAAATTTATTATTGCTATTTGTCTTGCAGGACTCCTCAGCTTGATGTACCATAAACCTTTCAAAGAAAGTTACATTGCTACTAGGTAGCTGTACGTATAATCTATTATTATGAATAGATTTATTTAATAAAACAGTTTTTGATATAAATTTCTTGTCCACCTTTTTGTGACTTGTTAACATCTCTTCCAATAAGATGTTAGAATGTGTTTAAGAATGAACAAGCTTCTATGATAGCAAATCAGTATTGGTCTGAGGGACACACTAATGGATATTTTCAGAAACATTTTCTCTACCGTGCGAAATCCTCCTGGTCATTTTACTTACAGTATATGTTCTTATAAATTAGTTTTCTTAAAATGATATAGAAATGCAAGCTTGCAGCTCATGAAGCCATTTTGCTTCTTGAACCAGTATTAAAAATAATTAGATTGACTTTGGGATTTACTGATTAGATAGATTTGTTGTTATAGAAATGGCTAGTTTAAACTATTATGTAAAAGTAAAAAGTTGAGGTTTTATGTTAATGCCTTACTCTACTGCACCAAAGGGAGTCCGAAGTCAATGCCTTGTCTTTCTTTCCCCACTTTTTCCCCTCACTCTCTTTCCTTCCCTTCCCCATTTTTGCTATTATTTGCTGCTTTTGTATTTTATTTGTATGCTACATTATAAACTAATAAAAAAAGAAGCATGGCCTTCATTAAATGCTGTGCTGCATAGAGCTACCTGATGGTGGCCCCAGGAACATGAGAGAGATCATTCTTGTCCTTGACTTTCTGGTAGAAGATTCTTTTATTGTAGATAGGGTGCCCAACTTCCTATTGGGTCAAGTGTTACCCAGGCTTTGCATGGCATGCCAAGAGGCATAGTCCAAAAATAGGCACAAGGGGCTATGCTATCTGGAAAATGGGGTTTAGGAATTGGAATGAGTGCCTTAATCCTCTATGAGACTTGTACCCATTTTAACTCCCCTTTTCCCCAAATCACAGGTTTTCTTGGCAACGAAGCCCTACCTTCTTGGCAAAACACAAAGGGACGCTAGAAGGCTAACTGGGCCACTCGTACCTGTTGTAAACGCTGGTTTTCTCCACATCTGAAGATTAGCCCTCATTTATGTGGAAAAACATCAAAAAAAAGTAAACTCCCTGAATTGCCTTAATAGTCAAAACTGAGGTCTTTGGCTTGTCACTCAGTTGAGCTTCGGGCACTAATATTTTCCTAACCAATTGGCCTGGAGTTTTACAGGTAGTCCTCAACTTACAACCACAATTGAGCCCAAAATTTAGGTTGCTAAATAAGAAATTTGTCGAGTTTTGCCCATTTTACGACTTTTCTTGCCATGTTTGTTAAGTGAATCGCTGCAGTTTTTAAATTAGTCACACAGTTGTTAAGTGAATCTGGTTTCTCCATTGACTTTGCTTGTCAGAAGGTTGCAAAGGGGGATCCCACGACTCCAGAACACTGCAACTGTCATAAATGTGAGTCAGTTGTCAAGCATCTGAATGTAAATCACGTGACCATTGGAATGCTGCAACGGTTGTAAGTATGAAAAATGGTCATAACTCACTTTTTTCAGTGCCTTTGCAACCTTGAATAGTCCACTAAGCAAACTGTTTTAAACTGAGGACTACCTGTGTTGCATAGGGAATGTATAACTTTCCAAACAAGCCAGGATTCTGGTGCATCAGTTGAGCTGGTAAATTAAATCTATGCATTTGTATCATCTTTACATTTTATACAAACATCTTTTCCAGTAGTCAAGATGGGCCAGAACCATGCAAAACAGTATTTTCTAATTCCGGTTAAATGCTGTTACCAAAGCATGCCACAGCCTAGCCTGGGTGTCCGCAACCCGCGGCTCCAGAGCCGCATGCGGCTCTTTTGCCTCTCTGCTCTGGCTTCCTGTCCCACCAGTGGCTGGCCTCGCCCTTCCCGTCACTCCTCACCTGGCCTGAGAAGGTAAGGGCGATGGCGGGGAATGGAGACTTGCTCCATATTCCAGAGTGTACTTGCTGGGTCTCGCGGGTGCTTCCGGCGGCTTGCTCTCGCTTCCCAGATGTCAGTTGCTGTGATGCCCTGCCTCCCAGCTGATTGTCAGCGCACTGCTAGTCTGCCATCCTCGGTGGGCTCCGAAGTGGCAGCGCCAGAGCGACCGGCGTGCACGGGTTTAAGATGTTCGCGTTTCTCCCTGCCTCCTCTAGTCGGGGAGGCAACAGGCCTCTGGCCGCCAAGCACGGGGGTCGCACCTTGGATGGAAGTGGGGGACTCCACATTTGCCAGTGCGCTCCTTGGTTGCCCTGCACCTGATCTGCTTCGGAGATGCTGTGGCTCCTGTCACTCCATTCGCGCATTGGCTCATCCTGGAGATCGAGTACTGGACGAGTGTAATGATCTGTCTCTATCTGTGCCTGGCCCACCGGACCTTGCCAGCCACACAAGAATTGTTCATGTACCTGATTTGTCCCAGATAAGTGGCTTTGCACCTGCATGGGCAAGTTACGTTAGTCTGTCTGTTGTACACACACACGCACACAATGGGGAAGAGCTGTCTCATACCCAAACATATTCTTGCAGCAACCTGCTCTTGCACAGGGATGCAGAATGGCTGGGAAGGGGGCTGCTTTACAAATATGCACTCACTTGGGGTTTCTTTTTTAGGGTGGTTTGAGCAGATCTTTCACATCTGTTCTCCCAGGATGTCAGATTCCCACCACCCACCACCAGTTCATGGGTTCCTTCCCTCCCCCGGGGGGGGGGGAGAGGAGACACAGAGAGAAGAGTCAGAGAGAAAGAGACAGGAGACTTATAGAAAGGGAGGAGAGACAGAGAAGAGAGAGAGGAGGCACAGACACACAGAGAGACCTGTTTCCCACAGAAAAAAACACCAGGAGCCACAAAACCTGGGTAGACGTGACCAGGGTGTGTGTCATGTGACTAGGTGGGAGTGATGTTGAGTTGGCCACGCCCACCCAGGTTTTGTGGCTCCCAGTGTTTTCTGTGGGAAACTGGTCCAAATGACTCTGACTGAGGTTGCAGACCCCTGGCCTAGCTAGCCAAAACAACATCTACGTGCATCTGGAGTTTGAAATAATCCTTTGCAGAAGTTCAATATTTGGTATATAATTACATGGATTTACCTACAGAGGAGAGCTTGTATGATGGCAATCTTAATATCGTTTCTTTTAAACTGGAGAGTCCATCCCATCAAACGGGAGGTAACAATTGTTTCAAAACCTTGAGGATATTCTTATCCCATTTAACAGGAGAGGAAGATTGATAAAAGCAATATTGTAGCTTCATCTTCCTCAGTGACTTGAAATCTTAAGTCCACTAAAATCTAAAAACAGTGAACAGAGACGAAAGCCCATTTGCAGACCTGCAGCAGAGGATGTAGCAAGGCAAGCTTATTTCTTCATTGCTATTGCTTCTGACATGAGACCAGCAAATTCTGTACCAAATTTCTTTTGACTTTTTAAAATCACTTTTTTTCCCCATGCTGTGTTCTAGGATCACCATCACACAAAAGGACAGATCTTTTCATCAGATGACAGTATTTCAATCATGGAGTATTGGAGGCCATTCAACACTCTGGAATTTTGGGACTATAATTAATTTGAGCATTTTATGTAACAGTTATCTTTTGTAACTATTTACTCTTGAGTAATTTTTCTACAGAACATATGTTCCCTCTGCAGCTAAAAGGAAAGTATCTTGCTTTGTCTTTACAATATCAACTTTTCTCAACTCGTTTTTCTCTCTTCTTAGTATTCAATATATTTGCCAAGGTAGTCTTCCCTTGGCTTGTAGCTGTCATCCCATCCTTTCCATAGCAGATTAAACTTTTTGTAAATCAAAGGGTTGGTTTGGCTCTGAGAGGGGAAAGGGCACTTAGGAATGTATCTTTGAGGTATTTTTTTGGTCCATTTCATTAACAGACATAAAACGCTTTGTAAATGCATACTCATAGGTAACTAGGATCCATCAAATGCCTGAGTCACATTTTAACCACTACAGATAGTTTTTGACCTACCGTTCATTTAGTAACCGAAGTTACAATAGCAATGAAAAAAGTGATGTGACTGTTTTGGCTTTTCAAAGATTGAATCATGCTAACTGCTGAGATTATATGGTGAGGTCCTAGAACAGTGATGGCGAACCTTTTTTCCCTCGGGTACTGAAAGTGTGTGCGCGCCCGTGCCCACACCCATAATTCAATGCGCCCCCATGCATCTCACCCACCTGTGCATGTGTGCGTGGCCCCCCACATGCATGCACACGCAACTCCCCCATGCATGCGCGCACGACACACACACACCCCCACGCGCCCTGTTTTGGGCCTAGCAGGCCTCCCTGAAGCCTCCAGAGGCCGGAAACTGCCCATTTTTCGCCTTCCCCAGGCTCCAGAGCCTTTCCTGGAGCCTGGGGAGGGTGAAAATGCCCCCCCACCCCCTCCGAGGCCCTCCGGAGGCCGGAAACGCCCTCCCAGAGCCTCCGTGCAAGCCCTGTACTTACCTGGCATCCAAAACTGGCCGCATGGAGACTCCGGGGAGGGGAGGGGTGGTGTGGGCAGAGCCAGCTGAAAATCAAATGGCCAGCACGTGCTGGAGCTGAGCTAGGGCAACGGCTCGCATTCCCGCAGATATGGCTCCGCGTGCCACAGGTTCGCCATCACGGTCCTAGAACAACACAGGTTCTTTCTACCCTTTTCTGTAGCCTTTAGAAACATCTTTTAAACCCTTTGCCGATTCTTTTATGGCTGGCATACAATGGTAATGACCAGGGGTGGGTTCTAACTTACCTCGCTGCCGGTTCGCTTCCTCCCGCGCCTTGTGGCCGCGCGTGCGCGCAGTCCCCCCCAAAAATTTAAAAAATTCAAAAAAAATAAAAAACGCCAAAAACAAGATGGCAACGCATGCGCAGTGCCAGAGACTCGGCTTCTGCACATGCGCAGAAGAAAAAAAATAAAAAATATTTTTCAAAAAAAAAATTCAAAAAAAAGATGGTGACGCCCATGGACCGGCACCAACCGAACCGGATTGGTGATGTCATCGTGATGTCACCAGCGGGTCGCCGAACCGGGAGGAACCCACCTCTGGTAATGACCCTAGCAAGTGCTTTGAAAAGGAATAGCATAGATTTGAAAATGTATGACAAAAAAATCAAAAGAAAATGGGAAACCAATTTAGAGCTTATAATTTTGAATACAAGCAACATTAATTTCTTACACCTCCCAGCAATATAGTCTTAACTATGATTTAGCAGAATTCATTTTTTATTTTTTAATTCAACATTCTGGAAATGCATAGAAAGGGATGTACAATTAATTTACAATAGGCTTCTTCATATTTGCTCTGGACAGTGGAAATTGTAGTCCAAATAGTTGGGAACATTTTAAAGCCGTAAGGTGAGCAAGTGCCTTATATATTGTATGCAAGGTAATTTGGCTCGAAGTACCGAAATAAGCAAATGGTTGAGGATTACAAATGGTCCTACAAATACTGTTGGGATTATAATTCATCCATCACAACTGGCCACATCGGCGAAGTCTGATGGGACTGTAAATTTTAGAAAGATGGATGCTTGGATAAGGAATAAATTCTAGGTACCGTTTTCATCAAACCCTATTTTTCTCCTAATGAAGTGAAAAATAATTCTGGGTGATTTGAATGGTGTTAAGTTCAGCTGTATGGTATGGAATCTGAACTCTAACATTGGAGTGGTCTCGAGCCCCTAAAGAGATGCTTTTGTGGGGGGTCAACTGGCTGCATTCCATCCCCCCAGTTTCTACCACAACTTGTTCAGTTCAGCCGTTGGCACTTTCTGGCTGCTTGTTGCGTGGAACAAGAAAGACACCGCCATCGATAGTGAGCTGCAGCACGTACTCGTCGGGGGAATAGGCATTGCCAGCTTCATCCCGCAACATGCAAAAGACTTGGTGGTAGAGGGCTCCCAGCTTCTGCTTGGTCAGTGTCAGACTCCTGTTAAACTCTCCGCGGTCCTGTAACAAGCGCTGTCGCTCCCGACTTAGTTCATCCAGCTCCTGCTCCAGGTGCACCAATGTCTCCAGTTTGCGCTTGCGACAATTTTGAGCTGCCACTTTATTCTTGCCGCGGCGGCGGATGTCCCGGATTAGTGCCAGCTGAGGCTCACTCAGCGGGAAACGTGACAGCAGCTCATTGAAGTCATCCACTGGCAGGTTGATGATCTTTTCCACAGGGAAGGGGATTTTCATGGCGCGAGCCCGACGTTCATCCCTGTTGCCAACTAATTCTCCCGGTGGGCTCTGCCCTTTTTCCAAAGAGTGCTCTGGGTGACGCTCAGGGAAGGGCATCTCTGGGACAGGAGCCAATGGAGGGTATGCTGGAACGTGGTCCAAGGGATACAAAGATAGATATTCTGCCCGCTCCAGTCCCTCAGCTTCCAGGGACTCTGCATCACTGTAATTAAGGGATAATCCAGAGTCGGATTCCAGATCTTCTTGGAGCTTGCAAGGTCCCTGTGGTCCATAGCCATTAGTTAGCTCCCTCCCCAACACCATCCCTGGCATCCCTTTACATCCGCCCAGCATAGCAGGTCCTGGAGGCTCCAGGGAGGAAGAGATCAGCATGCCAGTGTAGCTGTAAAGTGTACAAGAAGCAGACAGATTTTCTGGGTAGGAATGGTCATAGGCTGCAGTAGTTGTAGGGTGATTGTAATTGGAACCAGAACTCTCGCCCATCCCTGCACATGGCCCATAGCTAGGGGATGGTACCATCTGTTGGGTATGACCACATAAAGCTGGATCATAGCAACTCTCGGCTGGCATATCAAGACCCTGCAGGAAGGAAGAAGAAGAAAAAAAAAAGATGAGAGTTCCTCTCTTCTTTCCCCCTCACCCCTCAAGCAAAGAATGCGGAAAATGCACAAGTGAGGCTCGAGAGGATTGCAGTCAAACTCAAGGAATTTCTGATGGCTTGCCCAGGCTCTTTTCTGACAGTCAATCTTGTATATCCTACTCCAGTCTCAAAATTCTTTTCCCCCCCTCCCTCTCTCACTAAATTGCAAGTGTTCCCAATACCTTTTTCCAAGAGAAATATCATTTAAAAACTTTCAGGTTTTTCTAGAAATTTGCTTTGTCTGTTTAAGCTATTGACTTAACTATATCGTTGTAACATAAACGTAGCTACCCAAACTGAGCATCTATTTCTTCCTATGTAATGTTCTTAACGGCTGAAAGGTTGGGGGGGGGGAAGAGCAAAGAAAAGGGGCAGTCAAAAGGACTGTGCAGGTGCCGAGCCCCTTAAGATGGGTTGATAACATTCCCCCCAAGAACAAAAGAATGATTCATCCCATCGGACAGATCCCCCATTGTACATGGTTTCCCCCACCTCACTTCTCCCCAGGGTTTGCTGTTGAATGGGGGCAGTGTTGGGAGATTCAAGATTGAAAAGGCAGATGGATGTAATGGATACCTGCCACCCTGCAACTTGGATTCAGTACACTCCTCTGTAGAGGGACTAACCCCCACAAATGCATATTTTGTAGCTGTGGGATGGGCTCCACCCATTCCACTGAGGACTTCCACAGTATACTGTTCAGCCAACCTGGCAGCAACTATCGTGAACTAAACAGTTATGTTTTCAGTTCTTTGAGTTGTCTCACGAAATAATTACTGTAAACATATCTTGGGACTGTAATTGAATAGTGAAGCACCATACTGGAAACTTTCAGAGCCTCCCTCATTAGATCTCTGCTATGAAAAAGAAATATGGAAGATTGTTGTTATGGAAAAATTGAAGCATAAAGGATGAGAAATGCTGGGCTATACTAGAAAAGTTACCTTTGATTCAACTTGGGAAACACTTATCCTTTTTGCAAAACATCACAGGTCAAATCAACCAACAATTGTTTGCCCTAGTACAGTGATGGTGAACCTTTTTCGTGCCGAGTGCCCAAAGCACGCACGTGCACCAACCTGGAAGCCAAAATGGGGCACGGGGGGTGCTCGCACAAAACAGCTAGGTGACCTTGGACCTACCACTCACTCACTCTCTGCCCTGGGAAGGAGGTAGTGGCAAACCACTTCTGAAAAACATTAGCAAAAAAGCTGCAGGCAATTTCCAAGACTTGGACATTGAACGGAATGAACGGAAGAAAACAAACAGGATATACAAAAGTTGGCATTTTGATTTGTTCTCTTACATCTTTTTAATATTTGTTCATTCCCCTGTGATATTTTTACATTTTAATTGCTGTTTTTATTCTTTGTTGTTAGTTGCGAAGTCGTGTCCGACCCCATGGACAACGTTCCTCCAGGCCTTCCTGTCCTCTACCATCCCCCGGAGTCCATTTAAGCTCACACCGACTGCTTCAGTGACTCCATCCAGCCACCTCATTCTCTGTCGTCCCCTTCTTCTTTTGCCCTCAATCTTTCCCAGCATTAGGCTCTTCTCCAGTGAGTCCTTCCTTCTCATTAGGTGGCCAAAGTATTCATCTTCAGGATCTGGCCGCCTAAAGAGCAGGGTTTTTTTAGTTTTTTTTTATTTAGTTTTTATTCTAGGTTATTGTTTTTAATATTTTAAATATTTATAATGTTTAATAATGTTTTATTATCTGTTGCCAAGTCATACATTCCTTATCCTGTAACTGTGATTTGCTTTGTTTTCTAAGTCAAATAAAGATTTTTAAAAAGTACAATATTCTATGTATTACATTCTACACGCAAAGCTTGAAAACATGGCTATGCACTCAGGTCTGGGGCTCAGAATGTGTTAAGGGCCCTGTTTCTTGGCTGTACTGTTAATTGATTAATTACCGTATTTTTAGGAGTATAAGACGCACCTTTTCCCCCCCTAAAAGAGGGTGGAAATGTTGGTGCGTCTTATATACAAAATACAGCCATTTTTGGCCTCCCGAAGCCCCACCCCCGCGTCCCATTTTTGCGAAAAATGGGCCTGTTTTTCACAAAAACGGGGCATGCAGAGGGTTTGGGAGGCCTGCAGAGTGCTTCTGGGGGCTGGGGGAAGGCAAAAACGCCCCCGTTTTTGCAAAAAAATGGGTGAAAAATGGCCCGTTTTTCGCAAAAAGGGGGGGCGTTTTTGCCTTCCCCCAGCCCCCAGAAGCACTCTGCAGGCCTCCCAAACCCTCTGCATGCCCCGTTTTTTGCAAAAATGGGTGAAAAACGGGCCCGTTTTTCCAAAAAACGGGGCGTACAGAGGGTTTGGGAGGCCTGCAGAGTGTTCCCCGGGGGCCGGGGAGGACAAAAACTTTTTTCTTCTTTCTTACCTCTTCGAAATCTTGGTGCGTCTTATACACCGGTGCATCTTATAGTCCAAAAAATACGGTATCTTGGCTGCTATTGATACTTATTTTCTGGATGTTTTTACTCTCTTGTTTTTGTTTTATAAATTTAGAATTGTAAACCGCCCAGAGTCACTTGGTTAAGTTACATTGAAGGAAAGAATGAAGGAATATCAACCTGGAAATGAAGGCCACTGACTTATTTAGTTATTCCCAAGAAAATGTGGGCAAGATATCTCATCTGGAGATTTCCTTAATGCTGTCGTCATGTCTACAAAATGTAGACTGCACCTGCCCTGGATGAAACAAAAGGACTCATCTGTAAGTTGAAAATATAAATCTTACACTGAAAAGAAGAATAGCTGCCTAATTTTGCTGAATTTTAAATCCCTACACCTTTTAGGAAACTTGCTGTAGCTGTTAGTGAATGGTGGTTGGGAGTTCAGTCATTAACAAAAAGATGAAATTCTAGATTGGGACTGATCTAAATAATTTGAACTATTAGTGAACTTTGATGAAGAGAAATACTAGCATTTAAGGCTGTAAAAGTTTGCAAAAGTACCAAATGAAATATACCATTTCTTCTAAAGGAAAAAAAAAATGGCATGCGCAGGAAGACCGAAGCAAGCAATATGCAGCTACAGCATTGAATTCAGGGTTTAAGACTAGGTTTTTCTAATAAAGGTGTGTTCAATCAGAAAACCAAGGGCTTTACAGTTGGTAAATCACTCTTTTTATCTTGCCCATTGCAGAATCTCTGTATGGCAGATTTTGCTCTTGGTTTTTCTACCCTTTTCTTTAGCTTTACACAGCTGGCTGCCAGGGAAAAGGGAGAGAATTCTTGCCAAAGATCTGAATGAATCACTTTATACCAGGCCAAGGGTTGCAAATTGATACCGGGTGGAGAAGGCAAGGGAAGAAGAAGAAATAAAGATCCACTTCCTGCAAGAGACACTGTTTGTCTCAGGGGTGGGTTCCTCCTGGTTCGGACTGGTTCTCCCGAACCGGTAGCGGCCTGCTGGTGACATCACAATGACATCACCGAACCGGATCGGTCGGTGCCAGTCCGTGGGGGCCGCCATTTATTTATTTTTGATTTTTATTTATTTATTTATTTATTTTGCATTTTTTTTCCTTCTGAGCATGTGCAGAAGCCGACTTCTGGCACTGTGCATGCGGTCGCCATCTTTTTTTCAGCTTTTTCCCCCCGGATTTTTTGCTAGTGTGCATGTGCGCGCATGCGCGCGAAGCGCACGCGCACCAATGAGGCACACGCATGCGCGCAAAGCGTGCACGCGCCAATGAGGCGCGCCCCCGCGGCACAGGAGGGAGCGAACCGGCAGCGAGGTAAGTTGGAACCCACCCCTGGTTTGTCTGTTTTGTTTATTATTACATTTATGGGCTGTCCAAATCCCATCGCAACTATTACAACTGGGTTCAGACATTATATTAGCCATCATGTTTTTGCCACTTGACTAAGGACCAAGTCACTTGATAGCCAGTTAGTGACAAGCGAAATCAATAGAGAAGCCAGCAGTAAAATTGCAAGTTACAGTCACATGATGTCTTGCTTGACGGAGATGGAGTTGCAGGTCCCAGTTTTGGTTGTTAAACAAGGACTATCTGTTATGAATAAATCTTCTTCACTTTGCTCTCCTTCCTTCCCCGTTGCCTTGCTCTATGCAGCAAGTTCTTATTTTAGCTACTATGTTGACTATTGTCAATATGTCCAACCTATCTTCCTCAAAGCTGTTCAAATAATAACATATTCTGTCAGTCCCATGCTTACCTGCAATTCTGAGATTGAGAGAATCTCTTGCCAGGTTAGCTCCATTTCCCCCTGTGAGCAAGCTTCCCCCCCTGCCAGGGGGTTGTACAAAGGGAGGAAGGTACTCCGAGTCCATCCCTGCTGGGGTGGGCAGGGGGACATCTTATCAGGTCGACTTCTGCCCAGTGTCTGCTCCAGCAAGGTGCCTCCAAAATCAGCCGTGGCAGCAAAGTTCTGTTATAGAAAAAAGGATAAACAATTAGATTTGACTGTCATGAATAGTTCAATCTAGTCAGTTTTCTCTCTTGCTTACATTACATTAAGCTGAGTTAAGCCTCAATCTATTAATCAGCTGTTTTAAAAACTATTGGCTGATTGCAGATTATGGTTAGTCATGAAATCAACACATATATTCTAATAGCAATAGCAATAGCACTTAGACTTATATACCGCTTCATAGTGCTTTTACAGCTCTCTCTGTAAAGTGGTTTACAGAGTTAGCATATTGCCCCCAACAATCTGGGTCCTCATTTTGACCTCAGAAGGAGGGAAGGCTGAGTCAACCTTGAGCCTGGTGAGATTCGATCTGCCAAATTGCTGGCAGCTGGTGATCAGCAGAAGTAGCCTGCAGTACTGCACTCTAACCACTGCACTCTAACCACTGCACCACCACTGCATCTACTGTCTGCATCTCTTCTTACTATTTGATTATGATTTTTGTAATCTTCCTGAGGCTGTGTAAAGTTAAAAACACAAAATTTACAATACAACAAGGGTGTCAAACTCGCGTCGTCACGTCGTCGTCACGTGACATAGTGTGACTTTATACCCCTTCGCTAAACGGGGGGTGGGCGTGGCCACCCCTGCAATATAAGAACTCAACAATTTTTTTAAAACGCAATTGTCAAAATGTATGACAAAAAACAAAACCAACTAGATTGGTCTTTGATTAATTCAGTGAGACATTCACCCGCATGCGCACGCACACACACGCGTTCTTTTTTGGATCATTTTGGTTAGTTATAAGGTCTCTGAGGAGTGTTAACCAATTAAACAAACTAATACACAGAGTCTGAATGGTATAAATCCTGCAGCCAATATAACTGAGCAGAGCATAGAGTACAACTATAACATGGCAGTGGACACCACTGCAAAAGAGACTTACTTTTCCATATTTGTTGGATTGTCAGTGGACCACCCAGCATGGCTTTCTTGGGTACTGGAAGGACTGCTCAAGGCCACTCTTGAGGCAGGCTAAACAAACTGCTCAGCAGCCTGCTCTTTTTTGTGTATTTATTATGTTTATATACTACTTTTCCTCCAGGTGTTCAGGGGAGTATACAAGGTGCCCTGACCTCCAATGTTTTTCACACAACCCAATGAAGTAGACCAGACTAAATGAGAATAGCTGCTTCAAAGTCGCCCAGACCTTAGTGAGCTTCTATGTCTGAGAGTGGATTTGCTTGAGAGCTGAAACCAGCTAGCCCAAAAGTAAGCAGGCTTAAGACCAGACAAAAATATTATAAAACATGGTGAATGTGTGGTCAACATCCAAAGCTGAGAAAGAGATGGCAAAAGAGTTGTTGCCAATTTAAAATGAGAGGAGATGAAGAAAGAGGAAATCCAAATGATCACTAGATGGCAACAAAGAGTTAGAGGTCTGCTGCCCTCTGGTGACTATTAAGTGCTGAGTTGTCGGCTGCACCCAAAACACACTTCTGCTTGTTGCTGTGCTCTCTCTCCCTCTATGCCAGGGGTCTCCAACCTTTTGGATCTCAGGGACCACCAAATTCATAATTTTAAATCCCGCAGACCACTGGGGGGGGGGAGGCTCAGCCGCCTTTCGGGCCTACCTGTCTGCTTCTGTGAGGCCTCCGGGTGGGAGGCCCGAGAGAAAGTGCCTGGTCCAGGCACACAGCCTGGAAACCTCTTTTGTGTTCCTTTTCTCAAGAAGCTTGGTCAATCTGAGTGAAGGAAAACAAAGACGGGCAGACTGACGGTGGCTTGCTGATGTTGGTGGGAAAGTCAGTCCCATATTCCAGAGCTGTAGCTGTAGTCCATCCCCTGCCCTCCCTTCCCCCCTCTCCTCTCCTCTCCTCTCCTCTCCTCCCTTCCCCCTTCCCTTCTTTCCTTTCCTCTCCTCCCTTCCCTTCCCTTCCTTTTCCTTCTTTCCTTTCCTTTCCTCCCCTCTTCTCCCCTCCCTCCCCTCCTTTCCTTCTTTCCTTTCCTTTCCTTTCCTTTCCTTTCCTTTCCTTTCCTTCTTTCCTTTCCTCCCTTCCCTTCCCTTCCCTTCCCCCCTCCCCTCACCTTCCCTTTCCTTTCCTGCACCCGGGTGGAGGAGCTGCTCCGGGATGACCAAGGGGCCAGTCCTGTGACGACTACAGCTCTGGAATATGGAACCGGCCCGTGGTGGGGCTGGAAATCTCCGCCATAGGGGGTGGCACGTGCAATGTGCAACTTTGCAGGTGGTGCAACGTGCAAAAAGGAGCGCAGCCCTCGCCGGCCGGAACGAGGTAATGGTGCTGTTGTGGCGGGGGGGGCAAGCGGGCCAAAGCGGCAGTGGCAATGGCTGGAATGTGCAGGAGCAAAGCACTACTTTCATTTGCACGGCATCAACATTCCACCTTCACCACGGTATATTTGCGCCAGCTGGTGGCGCCAAGGCAGCCCTCGTCTCCTGCCGCTTGGAGCTCGGAGCGGTAAACCACGTCCGGGAAGCACTACAGCAGAGAGAAGCAGCCGGAGTCAACCCTAGCTTTGCTGTCCATTGCGGACGCTATATCAGCCCCCTGCAAACTTGTCTCTCGAGCGCTCGCTAAAGCGGCACGGGAAACTTCAGCCGGGCTCCTCGAGAGATGAGAGTTTGCAGGGGGCCCATCTAGTGTCCGCAATGGACAGCAAAGCTAGTGTTGACTCCGGCTGCTTCTCTCCGCTAACAGGCAGCCAAGCTAACTGCCTGAAGGACCCCAGCCTGTCCCTGGGAGTCAAAGCGCTGAAGCGCGAGCGGTGCGGGAACTTCGGCCGGGCTCCTTGAGAGAAATGCAAAGATTTCTCTGCAGACCACCAAAATTTTCTCGCGGACCACAGATGGTCCGCGTACCACCAGTTGGTGACCACTGCTCTATGCCACCCTAGGCAAATGATGATTTTGCAGGAGACCACTAACAGGTTTGGTTGTTTTAAACACTGAATGCTGAGTTGAGGCCACTTTTGCCAGCATTGACTGTTGCAATACCTTGCCAGTCATCTTTAATTTGATACAGTGGATTGGGCATGCTGCAGAGCCCATCAACCAAAGAGTGCCAACTTAGGAGGAACTAGTCTCTGCTGTAGCCCCGGCTTTGTGAAACATTCTCCCGTCGGAGATTAGAATGGCCCCAATCCTGTTTAAAGAAGGCTTTAAAAACCTGACTGTGTACCAGGGCTTTGGGCTCAGAATATGTTAAGAGCTACATTTCTTATATTCACTATCAATTAGCTAACTATCCTGGCTGCTGTATATGTTTATTTTTTGATGTTTTTATTGCTTTTAATTGCTTTAACTGTTTTATAGTTTTAGAACTGTAAACTGCCCCGAATCGCTTGGCTGAGATGAGCTACTATAGAAATTGAATAAACAAACAAACAAACAAACAATGCCAATGGTTATCACTAAGCTGCCTCTGTCTCTCCTTTCTACACAAATCAGAGGCTGAACAGGTACTTGACATTTGCCTGCAGACTGTGCAATGGACAGGATGAGGTTCAATAAACTGAAGCTGAATCCAGACAACCAATCACAAGTCACAAGCCTGGATATTAGGAAGGTAGCCTGTTCTGGATGAAGTAACGCTCTCTCCTGAAGATCAAGTATGATGGGAGGAGCTAGCTAAAGGAAGATCCAGTTTGAAAATGGGTTTGACATTTTCCATCCAGGACTGAGGAGAAAAAAAATAAATCTCCTAGGACTGTGATGGCGAACCCATGGCACGCGTGCCACAGGTGGCATGCGGAGCCATATCTGCCGGCACGTGAGCTGTTTCCCTAGCTCAGCTCCAGCACACATGTGCGCACCGGCCAGCTGATTTTCGGCTTGCATGGAGGGCATTTTCGGCCTCTGGAGGGACGGGGAAGGGCGTTTTTGCCCTCCCCAGGCTCCAAGAAAGCCTCTGGAGCCTGGGGAGGGCAAAAAACGGGCCTACTGGGCCCACCGGAAGTCAGGAAATGGGGGAGCGGGAGCGGTCATGTGTGCATGCGCAGGGGGGTGGGGCGCATAGGGGGGTATTGAAGCACATGCGTGGGGGTGGGGCAGCAGGGGGTCACGTGTGCATGCACGGGGGTGGGGCACATGGGATTGAATTATGGGTGTGGGCACGCGCACGTACGCGATAGCGTGCACACGCGTGCTTTTGGCACCCAAGGAAAAAAAGGTTTACCATCACTGTCCTAGGATATTCCAATAAGGAGAGGCCACTGGGCAGTGACTCAGAATGCTGCTGACTGCTCTGGTCTAAAGTCCTTCTCCCTCTTGTTCATATTCTCTAGAGTGGGGCATGTGCAGAAAAACACATAGATGTGAGGTGCTTGGTGCTCTCTGAGCTTGGTTGTTTTCTGGCAGACGTTTCATTACCCGAACTAGGTAACATCATCAGTGCTAGTAAGGAGTGGGAGTTTGTTGGGGTAAGTTCAGACTTAATGGACAGACTTAACCGTAATTTCAACTGTGAAAATGTGACCATCCTAGACCAAGCCAAGTCCAAAAATGCTAGGGAATTTCTAGAAGCCTGGCACTCTGGCAAAGTAAGCCATCAATAGACACATACCGTGTTTCCCCGAAAATAAGACCCTGTCTTATATTTTTTTTGAACCCTGAAATAAGCGCTTGGCCTTATTGCCATGCACTCAAAAGCCCGATTGGGCTTATTATCAGGGGATGTCTTATTTTGGGGGGAAACAGGGTAGACACAAACAATATCTACATACTATGCAAAAGAGTCAATCAACAAGCCAAAAAGGGAACAAAAAGACCAAAACACCTCCCCACCAGCTATCAGCACCTAGATCAGGGCTGTCAAAACTCCCGGCCCGTGGGCCGGATGCATCATGTGCTGGCCATGCCCACGCCCGGTTTAGCGAAGGGTCCCGATACGTCACGTGACGCCACCATGACAATGGGAGTTTGACACCCCTGACCTAGATGAACATAGATTATCTCCAAGATTAACATCAGACCAACAATCAGGAAGTTCCCCGATCAAGGATCTGTCAAACAAACTAACAGCCCAACCAAAGAACCTCAAAAACCATGCTCACCAACACCGACACAGGGCAAGCCATTAGAATATAAACTGAGAGCAAACCCCATTCCTTTCTCGCACTGATGATGTTACCTAGTTTTGGTAATGAAGCATCTGCAAGAAAGCAGTCAAGCTCAGAGAGCACCAAGGAGCCCTCATCTCAACCCTGAACTACAAATATTTTCTTTTATTGGATACACAGATGCAGCACAAGAAAGCAAAACAGAAAGCACACAAAGCACACTAATTTATTACACAGATGAAATACAGAAACTTTTTATGGCCATTAGTGGTTAAAGGGGTTGGAAAAAAAATTCCAGAAGCTCTTCTTTGTGGATTTTCTATACTTTCTTCATTCTCGCTTTACTAGTCTCATCTCCTAGTCCAAATCATGGCAAGGGAGATTTCTCTAGGGGGCAGTAGAATGGAACAGTTTACCACTTTCTCTTTCTGGATGATTTTCAGAAACTTTTTTTCCCTTTTTCCCTGCCTCCATTTCTTACCCCCAATTTGGCAAGGGTGGGATTGCCCATCTGGTCCCCGATAAGCTGCTATGTTTCTTCCCCTTACCTCTGCAACAGCCCTGTGAATCTGCAGCGTGCAGCTGCCTGGATCAGACATTCATGAAGCCACAAGGAGGCCAAGTTTCTTCCTGCAAGAGACAGATAACAACCTTGGTATCAGTCCTAGGGTTTGTCCAGAGACGTGTTTTTTTAAATATGTGTGGGGTGTTTTGTCAACTGCTCATCAATCAAGAGCTCTGGGTCCACAATTTTATTCATTATTAAAAAATCATGTAAAGTACGGGCTGAGGTCATCGCTACAGGAAAAGAACAGTTTGAGGGAGAATGTGACAGAATGCAACAAAAAGAGCTGGGATGATAGTAGCCCAATCCTTCACACCATCTTCCTTTTTTGTCAAGTCAGGCTAAATTCCATGCAGCTGAGATTTCCGGAACTTTATGCTCTGGTCATAACTGTTAAAACATACTGAATTGATTCCATAGTACCAGTATTTTTATTTATTGAAGCTTGTTCCAGAGGTTAAAGGAAAGGCTGTCATCTACAAGCTTTTTTTCCAAATTGATAAGGCTGCTGAGTGCAAGAAGACAAGACTTTTGAATAGTGGAAGTGTTTGTGAAATTACGAGACTTCACATGGTGCCTATATGATGTTCCATGGCATACGTTTGGTGTAGTAAGGCTGCAGAACAGATGGGGCCAGTTCTGTTTTGGAAATGTTCTTTGTCTTTTAGCTATGGCATAGGTCACATCATTTTTTTCATTAGTTTCCCACTTCAAAATGGCATGAAATCAAGCCTTATTTTCAGAATTCATGTTCAAATAGGACCTCAAAAACTCAGAAAGGGAAATTATAGGCCACCAGTTGCATTCCTCAATGCAACTCAGCCATGACTTATTTAACCAACCTAAGCCATGACTTATTTAAGCAAGTTAACCAATTGGCAGGTTTTACATAGCTAGCTACAAACAAACAAACAGACTACAGTATGCTTGCAGTACTACGCTATGTGAACCCTGTTTCTATGTTAGCTTAACTTTCCTTGTAAGGTTATCATGAGAATAAAAATTATTCTCCACTCTTTCCAAGTTACAATCCTGAGCAATTGTGAAAGAGTTGAAGATATAAACATAATGAGAGTCAGTTCCATGTTTTGGGAGATGTTTGGGCAAGGGGCCTTCACTACAAGACATTAGAAGAGCCCTGGTGGCGCAGTGGTTAGCATACAGCATTGCAGGCTAATTCTGCTGACTGCCGATCCTGACTGGCTCAAGGTTGATTCAGCCTTCCATCCTTCCGAGATGGGTAAAATGAGGACCCAGATTGTTGGGGGCATTAGGCTGACTCTGTAAACCGCTTAGAGAGGGCTGTAAAGCACTATGAAGTATTATATAAGTCTTAAGTGCTCTTAATTACTGGATTATTAACTGATTAACATTTTAATTCACCAAGAAAAACAGTTCTCTGGGTTTTTCTCATTCAATGAGCCTACTCCCTCATGGTCATAGTTGCTAACTGCTCCTCTTCCTTTTGATTTCTACTGCCTAGTTGCTTACTTGTTTGTTTGTTTGCTTGCTTGTTTGCTTGCTTGCTTGCTTGCTTTGGGCAAACAAATAAGTTTTGTGTCATTTGGTTAGAAAAGATATATGTGCAAAAAGCTTTTTCTTAAGAGGAATGCTGGAGTTGGTATGACTACTTGAGTTCTGCTCAACTGATCCAAGAATGTTCTTCTAAGTAGAGGGCTTCAGCCAAATGCTTCTTATCAATTTTCTATGCTTTAATCCTCCTCCAATTCTATTTTTAACCTTAGTTAAAGAAAAAGAAGAGGATGGTTCAAATAGCCAACTCTGAAGGGAAAAGATATATTTTTTTGTTGCTCGTATCTATATGGGCCTTTAAAAGAAACATTTTGTGACACTATAGTTGACCTGAACAAATGTATTGCCCAACTGTAAATTTCAGAGCCAGCACAAGTTATTGTAGTGCTTTTAAAAAAAGAACCGCAACAGACTTATAGGAAGGCAACCTTACTATGAAAACCAGTTGAACATTTTTGAAATCAGATTATTTTATTTTAAATGTAGAGGAGGATGTTCCAGGAAATTCCAATGCCCGACAAGACCCACCAAGAAGGTCTTGAAGAATATTTTCAGCAGAGAAGAGAAAATGAACCAAGGTTTCTAAACTAAACCCTATTCTTGATTATTGTGTCTCATCATTCCATAACAGAAGAAGAAAAGTCACAGAAAACAGTGATGGTGGCAGGATATAGCTGTTTAAGAATCTTAGTTTACAACTCTTGGAACAGTAAATTATTAGCTCTTAAGGTTTAATTAGATGGGGAAAGCCTGTAGAAATTTCAGAAGGCAGAGGAGTTGTTGAATAAGATTTCCTGTGGTTAAGGGTGGAGAACGAATTACTCCCCTTATTACCAAAACCAGAATAAATTATGCAACAGGAGAGAAACTCTGCACTTTTGTTTATATGGGTGTGCGTCTTTGTGTATGAACGCATAACCCTGCTCTGATATTAAAACACAAAAGCGTATTCTGATACTTTAATCCACAATCGCAGCTACAATGTGCTTGCAGAGGGAAGGCTTGGACAGTTTGCATACAGTAAATAGGAAACACAGGCTTAATCACAAGTTGTGACAAATGAGAGGAAGAAGAGGATTGACATACCTACAGTAGCTTGATCTCCTATGCCTATCCTCCTTTAGGTACAGTATAGTACCGTAGTACATGTTTACCTTTCTCTCGATATCTTGCTGCTTATCCTAAAAATGTGAATCTAGAATCAGTTTGGTCTAGTGGTTAAGGCACCAGGCTAGAAAGCAGGAGATTCTGAGTTCTAGTTCTGCCTTAGGCATGAAAGCTAACTGAGTGACTTGTGGGTTAGTCACCTCTCTTGCAGCCTAACTCACCTCATAGGGTTGTCGTTGGGAAAATAGGAGAAGGAAGGAGTGTTAGTTATGTTCACCGCCTTGAGTTATTTATAAAAATAATAAAGGTGGGATATAAATAAATAAATATACAGAGGCTGGACCTGCTGGGGATGACTTATAGACCTTATTTACCTTTCCATTTATAGATCCAATCCTGTTTCTCACAGCAAGATAAGTAACTGACTTTGAATGGCAGTATGGAGGGAGGGCAAAATATGACACTGAATACAGGAATTGGTGTCTGAACTGGAAAAAAGTATAATATTCTGGTCCTAGTTCCATTCCAGGAAACAAAATATCTTGGGCTGACGCTGCACTGACAGAGAGAAGGCAAGACCAATCATAATGCTTCTACATGCACATGTATGTTAAGCATTCTGTATTCCTCCCATTGGCCAGACTTCAGAAATGTCTCCTCTCTGCTGGGAGCAAGCTCACTGATATTCTTAACTCTTGAACAAACAATTATGCTCATGTACCAAGAAGTGGGCAGCAGTGGAGAAGCTCAGCTCAAGGACAAAATAGGAGTACTCCAGAGTACAGTAGGCACATCTAAACTAGGGATCTGAAACAAGTGAAATCATTTCATTTTTATGGAACCATTAAAAAAAACCTGTAACTTGTAAAGGTCAGCAACCCTGCAAATTATCATTATGGTCAGATAAAAATATGAAGGGCAAGAGGAATAGTGTTCTGCTTTCTACACCATTCAAAACAATATGTTTGTTTGTTTATTTATTTATTTATTTATTTTATAAAATTTATATGCCGCCCAACTCCCGAAGGACTCTGGGCGGCTTACATCATAAAAAATAAAACATGTAAAAGCAATTTTAAAAAAAACATCTATATTTAAAATAAAACATTCACACAACCATGCATGGGCCAATCAGGGCAACTATTGGCCCCAGGCCTGCCGGAAAAGCCAGGTCTTAACGGCTTTACGGAAGGCCAGTAAGGTGGGGGTAGTACGGATCTCGGGGGGAAGCCGGTTCCACAGAGTCGGAGTGGCTACAGAGAAGGCCCTACCACGCGGTCCCGCCAGCCGGCA
>QLTV01002579.1:454680-473828 GCA_003457575.1 Thermophis baileyi
AGGATGGAGGAAAAACCTCCATCTCTGGCTCGCCAGAGATCATCCATCAGCGCGACCAAAGCAGTTTCCGTACTATAACCAGGCCTGAAACCCGATTGGAAAGGATCCAGATAATCCGTTTCATCCAATAGCCGTTGGAGTTGGAGCGCCACCACTTTCTCAACAACCTTCCCCACAAAGGGAAGGTTGGAGACTGGACGAAAGTTTTTTAAATCTGCTGGATCCAGGGATGGCTTCTTGAGGAGGGGCCTCACCACCGCAACCTTCAAAGGTTGTGGGACGGACCCCTCTCTCAAGGAGGCGTTGATTACAGCCTGGAGCCCGCCTCGTGTCACCTCCCTGCTGGCTGAGACCAGCCAGGAGGGGCACGGGTCCAATAAACAAGTGGAGGAGCTCATCGCTCCAATAGCCTTGTCCACTTCCTCAGGAGTCACAGGCTCAAACTCCTCCCACAAAATTGGATTAAGACCTGCCCCTGTCATCTCAGCTTGACTTGCCCAATCAGAGTCCAGGTCCATCCGAATCTGAGCGACTTTATCCGCCAAATACTGTACAAATTCCTCAGCTCTCCCCTGCAAAGGTTCCTCCTTTCCCTCAGAGATTCATTTGTGTTTTCCATCAAATTATGTTCATTATTAGGGTATTTGTTTCAAGATTTTACTATTTTTCAACCAAGCCAGACATACAATTTCATTAATACAATTACATTTCAATTCATGATTGAATTAAGTTGATAGGTGGGGATTAACAGAAAACTTACATACAATGTATGATTAATCAAGGCAATTATAAGTGCTCCAACTTACCTCGCTGCCAGTTCGCTCCCTCCTGCGCCGCGTGGGCACGCCTCGCGCGAGCGCGCATGCGCAGTAACAAAAAATATGGGAGGAAAAAAGCCGAAAAAAAGATGGCGACCGCATGCACAGTGCCGGAAGTCAGCTTCTGCGTATGCTCAGAAGGGAGAATGAATAAATAAATAAATAAATAAATAAATAAATAAATAAATAAATAAATAAATAAATAAATAAATAAATAAATTCAAGAAAAAGATGGCGGCCCTCACGGACTGGCACCAACCGATCTGGTTCGGTGACGTCATCGTGATGTCACCAGCGGGCCGCTACCGGTTCGGGAGAACTGGTCCAAACCGGGAGGAGCCCACCCCTGTTCCAAACCCTCTTGAGGAAAACAGTTGACTGGATTCAACAGCTGTACATACTGAGAATGGCTGCACTGCAGGGCGTCTGAATGTGTCTGGCTGTTTTATGAATTCTGAATTGCCTCTTATTGATACTTGATTTTTCCTGTCAAAAGATCCACACAGTGATCTTTGACTGTTCTGGCATATCCAGGAGTCTCTAATTTGAGAGATTATAAGGATTCTTTCAGTGATCTCTTGCTTCACAATTTAATTGTGATTAATTTAGTTTATGTAGCCTTTTTTGTTGATCCATGCAACCAACTCCTAGAAAAAGCAGAATGATGTGTTTCACCTGCCTCTTACCGGATATTTTCATTTCCTTGCATATGTTATTGCAATGTGTTGCAAACTATGAGAATTTATCGAAAAGGCAAGGGATAAAATGTTTACATTTTTTTTAAAATTTATTATGACAGCCAGAAATTTTACCCATGAATATCATGGTATCCAATCTGACCCCAAGCTTCATCTAGAAATAATTACAAAACAAATTCATAAAATAACCCACAATCTCACCAAATTTCCAGATTATCTGTTTTCAGTGTTCTTATACAGAACTTGCAAAAAAAGGGAGCAAGATTGCCCAAATCTTATAAAATTTCATGACATCACAAAATTTTGGAAGGGAGGGGGTTTTTTGAGGGGGAGGGGTGCTCAGAATACAACAGACTTGTGTGATGACAATCACAGGCGAAATAAATTTTCCAATCCTGTTCTCTCTTTAATCAAGTTCTGTGAAAAGCTGCAGGAACAGATATTTCTCAGTATCACAGAACTAAGTCCTCAGCTATTTGGAAATATCTAATACTGCACAAATGTATTAGACTGGTGTACAAATCCTTTTAAAGTCACAAACCTGTCTGTCAGTGATTAAGAAAGTCTCACTTTCAGAACAGTGTTTTCACAAATATTTACCTGAAACACATAACACGTTTTATCTGAAACACACAATGCAATTAAAATATATCTGATGTGTGATCTAGTGCAGTAGTCTTTGTGGTTTCTGAACCAAATGTCTATTGACAAAACCTTCTACAAGAACATGCATTTTTTTCATCCATATATATTTAGGATTTTACTGTTTAACTAATTCACTGATTAAACGTGGCTTTAAAAAAGCCCTCACTTAATTGAATATTTTAAAGTATTTGTAGTAGAAATATTTATTAAAAACGCTGGTGGAAAATACCATCTAAGAAGAGGCATTTCCCATTCCCTCAAGTGCAGGAAAAAATACCTGTTTTAAGACTATTTATTGTGACATATATTACGTATATCATCATCTTATTCTGGAATTATGGTTTTAATCATGTACAAACATAATCCATGAATTATTTGATTAACCAGTTCAAACTCATGTTTCATCAGTAGATTTCTTTAACTAGATATCACCTTAATACAGGGGTCCCCAAATTTGGCAACTTTAAGACTTGTGGACTTCAACACCCAAGCTATGCTGGCTGGAGAATTCTGGGAGTTGAAGTCCACAAGTCTTAAAGTTGCCAAATTTGAAGACCTCTGCCTTAATATCATTATAATAAGTTTGGATATATTATTTATTGTAAAAAAGGGGCTGTGATTCTGTAGGTTAGCATCAGCTTGTATTTGAGGTGATGGTAGGAAAATATACCAAGCTAAATTAAGGAATGGTCAGACAATGTGAAGTATTTTCTTTGTGTGCTTTAGTCACTACTAATATCTGCTGACTTTCTTCCACTTAGATTGTTCTTATTGTTTCAAAGCATTATTTATTACTTATTCCAGACCCATGTAGAATGAAGTGGGTTAAAAATATATTTTTATGTCATTTGTGGCTGAGAGGGGAAGTATATGCCAAGAGAATTAAAAATATAATGGGTAATTCCTGCTACCTCTGGAAGTTCCTGCTCTTCTAAGGATTCCAAATTTCCTCGTGACATACATGACAGAAGCATGGAAACATAACATCATGGAACATTTTGGACAGAAGCCTAAGCCATCATTCAGCTGATGGTAATTGAAATGGGTTATTGCAATAAAACATTATCATCTAAAAAGATACCTACTCACTCATATTACACAATTAAAGTTTAAAATTATCTATCTGCAGCACCAACAGCAGAAATGTCCACTAAGCCTCACCTTTTCGCTCACTTCTGCTACTGAGGTATCTGAATTGGGGAAAACATTGGCCACTATTTAAGTGGCTCGCAGCATGGAACAAACTGCAAAAGACTGCATCAGAGTAATGGAATGCGATGGAGAAATGATAACTTTTAGTAAATTGCTTGAAGCAATTACACAACTATGCACATAGGAGAACTGTTTAAAATCTCCGAAGATCAAACAGCTAGAAGTCCTACTGCAATTACTTAGGTATTTGAAAAATATTATTACTTTAGGTCTGTACAGATCCAGATTCATTTATCCTATGTATTTTCTGTTTTCTCTCATACCCCTTATGTCAGTTAAATATTCATGACAAATTCCAGACAAGTAGTAGCCAAATTAATTTATGGAAACAAATCTACCAAAGAGTATATAGAGAAGATCTTAAATATTTCAACTAGAGCACGGCATAAAAATTATCTTGGCCAAAGTCCACTTTGTTAGTTGCTGTTAAAGATTCTGGACTCCTGGCCCATCTTAGGATGATCTGTTGCTGTTGGCAAAAATGAGGAAAGAATAGCAATAGCATTTAGACATATACCGCTTATACCATATACCATACCATATACAGCCCTAAGTGGTTTATAGAGTCAGCCTATTGCTCCCAACAATCTGGGTCCTCATTTTACCGACCTCGGAAGGATGGAAGGCTGTGTCAACCTTGAGCTGGTGAGAATCGAACTGCCAAATTGCAGGCAGCCGGCAATCAGCAGAAGTAGCCTGCAGTACTGCATTCTAACCACTGCGCCACTACGGCTGCAGTTGGCAGTTTTTGGGGTCTGGAGCAGTCCCCCATCTCCCTGCCATTATTTGTAAACCTTCTGATCATTTCTTTCTGTTGGAAAAAAACTAACTGTATGCCATAAGGCTGTTTCTCCACTTCTTTAAAATAGCTTATGTCATCAATACAACTGAGATAAAATTCAGCTACAAATCCACTTGCTTCAGGAGAAGGAATTGAGTCCAACTCTTCTTCGGCCACCCCTTGTTAAAGTACAATAAATCTCTTACGATTTTCAGATGGCTCTTTCTTGTTCTAGCAAGCATGGCTTCCCCAAAGAATCTTTGGGAACTATAGAGTTTCCTCTTAAGAAATTGCTAAAACCTCCTCATATAAAGAGAATTGCCAAGGTGCTAAGAGAAAAGAGTAATGATTAAATTATACCTGTGCTGAGAAGCTACAAGAAAAAGGAGTTATCGATAGACAAAAGCTCAATAGTAGCACTCAGGTCATATTCCTCATACACCTCCTTTGCTTTCAGTCACTGCCATCTCCAATTGTGAGAAAGGGGAATCATATATCAGTGACAGAAAGTCTTCTCTCTGTTGGAGAACTTGCAAAAATCCCTAACTGCCAGAGTGGATAATATTTGGATAGCTGGGTGAATCATATTGATTACTTTACACTTCCGATCCAACACATCTCTTTTGAAATATTACTGGCACAGTTTTCTGGTATAACTGGGGGATGTTTCTGGTTTGATTCTCAAGGATGGATAAATAAGTTTGTATGCCATCACCCTTAGCTACCATAACTTAGGGAGAAGGATGAGACATGTTGCTTAGTTGTGAGGGTGGGGGGGGGGGAAGTTACTGTGGAAAGCACCAAATATCTGAAAGTAATTGTTCCACGATCTTCTTCCTCCCTTCTCTTTGTGGTCCGTTATCGCCACTCACTCTTTGCTTTTCTCATGTATATTTCAACAGAGACCGGTCCTGCAATTTCCTCAGCCTCTCTGTTGGGATGTTGCACAAGAGAGGAAAAAGTACACCCAGAACTTCTGTCAGAGCTCCAGGGACAGGGGAAGAAAATGCATGAAGGCTTTAGCAGATCTCCAAAATGTTACATTCTCATTCTCATTTCTCCCACCCTCAAGCAATAATCAGGTAAATGACACAAGAGTTTTAGATGAGTGAAAATAAGTCTGTCAACAGTTCCCCCCCCCCCCGAAAGTTAAGCCATTTGAGAGGGAATTTGGAAAGTGGGCCTAGAGGATTCTAGCTGAGTGAGGATAAATATAAAATAAGGCATTATTCATCTTTTTCTAACTTCGTTGAACTATGATTCCTGTTATTTCTGCTCATTAATCACATTCATTGGAAGAGATGGGAACTGTAGTTGAATAATATCCAGCAACTGACAGAAGTTATTTCATCAGATTCATGATCTGAAAACATGGGTTATGGATGGCCAGTGTCTACTACAGGGGTGTCAAACTCATGGCCTGCGGGCTGGATCCAGCCTGCGGGGTACTTAGATCCAGCCCGCGGGGCCGACCTGGAAACAGCAAAGGACTGGCCCACGGTGCCACTGCCAGTGAAAACGGATCTCGGGAGGGCCGTGCACGTTTTCGCTGGCAGAGGGTTGCAGGAAGCTATCGCAGCTGAAAATGGAGCTTGGGAGTCCGTTTTCGATGGAAGAGTGCTCAGGCCTCCACAGGCGCTCCTGACATGAGTGATGTCGAGCTGGCCACGCCCACCCTGGCCCCCCAAGGTCAAACACAACCCTGATTCGGCCCTCAATGAAATCGAGTTTGACATCCATGGTCTACTAAATATAATCTCCATGTTCAAAGAAAGTGTTGTGATAAGCAAGAGGAGAACATTCTATGTATGTACTGTGGGGTGGGGGGGCATTTTTTTGCTAGGCAATAAATAAGTAGATAATCAATCTGGCTAGAATGTGGTATTTACACACAGATCCAAAGAATGTCCCATACTTCTGAATGGACAATAATCAATTCATCCCACACCCTTAAAACCACAGCCTGATGATAAAGCATATATACGTATGATAGACATCTCTAGTTTGAACTATCATTAACTGGTGATAGGGAAGACACCTCTAGTCAAAATTTGGAGAGCAGTTGTTCTTGTCAGTCAAAATCAGTAATCCTGAGCTAGACAGACCTGAAGGAAAGTAACTTCCTATCCTGAGTCTTTGCAGTTGGTCTGTCAAGCAGTTGCTTGCTTCTCATCCTCCCATTCAACTGTGCTGCAAATGACCTTGACATTCACTTGGCAAAAATGCATATATTCATAATCAGATATGGCCATTGAAGAAGATGTGCTTCTTTGATTGTGTTACTGCAAAAAGCAGATGCACAGATGGGCCTATAAAGTAGTCCCAGTTTTGCTTCTTAGCACATAATCTGTTTATGTCTGCATTGTTATATTCCCACATATAACATTTATTCACATACTCCCTAAATGGGACACAGGAATGAGGACATGCAAGTATGTGAGTTTTGAATCCCTTATCAATGTATAGTGGAGCATACCCATTGATGTATATTGACCCATAGTAAGTTTGGTAGAAGATCCCTACTTCCATCCCTAGAACAGCATCTGAAGTTTTTTGCAGACTCCCCTCTGGATTCCACTTGAGGAAAAAATAAAGCAGTGTCACCTATATACACCCAGAAGAGGGCAGTAGACTGAAAACATATGCACATGTATGTATACACATGTAGATACTGAAATATATATCCGCACATACACAACACATAGTTCTGCATGCTCACAACACCCCATATTGCAGTGAATTTAAAATGTGAGTTTGCAATTGCATCCTTATAAATCATAGACAACGTAGGGTTAGATCAATAATAGTTCTTGTATACTGCATATCATATAGGAGGAAACAGCATTAGTGAAAGAGTCTATATAGAATACTCAAAGAGTATAGAGGGAACTGTTCAATTCAGTAGAGGGGAAAATAAACCAGACATAACCAAAGACTTCTAGTCAAAACTTTCATCTTACCATCTTCTTCATATCATAGTACTGTATATACAACTTGCTAAGCCAGAACCAAACACCCACATAATGGCTAAGCATATGTATGAACTGGGTTACTGATTCTTACTACATAGTAACCTCTTCATCAAGATTGTACAGGAAATGCAATCTACATTAATGTACCACAAAGCATAGAGGATAAATCAGTAAGATACAATTGTTCTCTAACTCAAATAGTCTTTTCAGTTTTTCTGGTAGATATGCTAGCTAGCTAGTAGATATTCATCCCCTGTCAAATAGTTTTTCAGGTATTTGAAATAATACCACAACCCTAAAAAAAAACACCTCTTTACTGGAGGTTAAAAATGCAATGAGCATATATGCACTACAAACATTAAAAGTTCTTGGCCACTTTTAGTATTCTGCAAAACATCCAAGAATATCTACAACCAATAACTTTGCTTTGGCCTCTGGTGATTATCAAACCCTGTGGCTGCATGTTCAGCTCTTGGCTTACCTATTGGCATTATGCAGAGTGACTTGGTCCAAGTTAATGAAAGAGCTAAATAAGAATTTGAGCTTATCCCCATTGCACTACGCTGGTTCACATGCTTCACATATTACTACATCAGCCATAACATCCAAACCTTGTTCCTAGCTTTAAGTTAGAAAACAAATTAAACTGGGTGCCTTTCACTAGACAAAATTTCCCAGTTCCATTCACTGTTAACGACTTCCATTATTGAATATTATGGAACCTGAAAAAATATTTTATTTTTACATCACATTTTATATTACATTACATAAGCATAACTCTCATGTTATGGAAGCAAATTTCCCAAGCATGTATACTGTAAAAAACTACTATTAATCCAACTTAGAAGGTGGCTGCCAATACCCAAGTATTCGATCTATCTGATATTTGCAATGCATGCTTCACATTTTATTTGCTTACTGCATTTAGCGAGAGATCTAATAGATAATGAGAGTTACCTAATTTGAATCCCACAACAACAATGCTATGAAATGGGTAAGGCAGACAGTGTTTACTCATGATCTGTGTAGAGTTGTGTCTATATTTTCCTGGTATGAGCTTACAAGAACATTCAAAAGACTCGATGATATATAAAATTATCTTTGTGCATCTTTGTATCATGGAGTGGCATTTGTGCACTCAATTGACTGCATGCTGCACTGTTTGTAAGTGAACCTCTACAGTTATACTTTCTAGTGGTTATAATCATGTTCAACAGACAGAGTCTTGTGGCATCTTACAAGCCAACAAATTTATTACAGGAAATTTATCAACATCTGAGTAAGAGGATTGTAGTCCAGGAAAGTTTATGCCATAATAAATTTGTTAGGCATTCAGAGACCACAAATTTCTTTCTTGTTTTTATAGTTATATGTTCCTCTATGCATGCAGAAGATCGTTGCTTATGTACGGTTTTGTGTGCTTCACTTTCATTCATGTTTGCATTGATCTCCTGCTCCCCTAGAAGTTCAGACCTCACTAGAAATTTATATTTTCTCCAGCCAAAGCTATGTTGCCTAAAAAGAGTAACTCAATGGATATTATCTCAAAGTTCCTGAACAAAATATCACATTGACACACCTGCAATTTCCACATCAGAATTGACGGGTGAGCAAAAAAACCTTCATTTGCTTCCCATTCTCCATTCTCACATATTTCCCAGCAAATCCCTTGGGTCATATTCTACAGAACTTAGAACATCTATTTCCACTGATGAAGGATTTAAAATCAAGCAAAATCCTAATGCCTGGAGACAGGAACTACAGTCCAGCAGAATTTGCTCCCTGGGGAACCTTTTGAAGGTGATGCGTAGCTCCATGGGCCAAGGAACTGACTGGGAGTTTCAAACACACATTTGGTTAGAGGTCCCATTACTCCCCCCCCCCCAAAAAAGCTTGCCTGGTTAGGCATTCAGGTACAGAAATAGCATCCACCCTCCCTCCTTCCCTAACAGGAGTGGAAACAATGATATCCTTTGAGGCTGTGGCATGGCCCCTTACCTGCTGAAATTCCTAGCCGTCTAGCCAGGTGTACAGCTTGGGGGTGGGGAAGAAAAAGCTTTCCTCCAGGATGTGCAGCAGAAAGGACCCCCAATTTTCCCCACATGTAAGCGTCTTCCACCTCTCCGGGCCCAGTTGCTATGGGGCTTCAGGGTGCCTCCATCGCTGCTGCTGTTCCAGACTCCAGGTGGCCAGAGCTGTACAGTGCGAGCCCCGCCTCGCCTCGCTGGGGGCTGCTGATATTACATAACAGGAGCCGCCCCTGTGCAAGGGGCAGGGAAACCACAGTGTTGGTAGTGGTGGAGATGGCCCTAGCAGTATACTTTTCCCTCCCAAGAAACCCTGTATTGCACTCTTTCCAAGAAACACGCTCCACAGAATAGCTTCCTATCTAAGTTTTCAGGGCTCAGGAAAAGAAAACAAGCAGATCACTACAATACAGCAATGCACACATGTACCAAAAGGAAGAAAACTAGAGAAATGATCTAAGCTACTCTGAGGTTACCACACAGTCAACCAAACCAGAGAACGAGGTATATAGTAAGAACAAGGAAGAAAAATCAAGACCACACTTAATTACAACACAGGCATGAATGGGATACACCCACACTGTGTCGGCATCCAGAAAGGCATTCAATACAGACACTATGCATTGTTTTATATCGTTTGCAGAGGTACACAGCAAAGAGAATCCTGTAATGACTGGACTAAAGAGATATTTGGCATATATAATTTATCTTTAAAATGAAATCCCATTCCTTCTCCCAAATGAAAGAAACCAAAAATTGTACCCATTTGTCAAACCCAATATTTAAAAACTGGTTTGATTGCTTGCAAGGCATATCTCAAAGGCTTTTGGGAATTATGACTTTGGGACATTTTCAAAATCCTTAAAACACTTACCGGTAATTGTCACATTAGAGTCCAATCCTCAAGTTGCCTGAGATAAGCTGTAGCAGTTATACAAGGTTATGTCAATAGGTTATTTTTGTCAAATGATCAGTGACTTCACACTTGAGTTCTTTAAAACCTGCTGGGTGGTACTAGCATGATACGTGATTTCTTAATTTGTAATTTTTTTTCCACTAAGACCTAGGTGTCCATGTCACCACTATAGTAATTTTGTGTTTTCATTGGTTTTTATATTTTATGGCACTCAAAGTCATCTTCTCAATCTGATGGTAAGTGAACATAATTAATCATTATCCTTTAATATATAATAAAAACAATTTTCCTGTCTCCTAGCTTGCACCATTGGGAAAGTATATGTCTGTATAGAAATTCTGCTTAACGTAGAATACTTGGATATCTTATTTATAAAAAGGAAGTTTATAAACTTGCTCTCAAGTTTCATACTCGAAGCTTAGTTCAGGTATGTTTTTTTCTGATAGCTAATATTGTTGAATTTTAGATGTATGATCCATATAGATGGGGGACAATGAATGAACTATGGCCCTTTAAAGATATGTACCATAGTTCCTAATTCTAAAATAGAGTTTATTGTGTTGAAGCTTCCTTCCAATACAGCCCAGGAATGGACAGAGAACCTACCTGTGCCTTTAAGACAGGTTCTTGTGCTTGCAAATTTCCCAAATGTGTAGTGGGGTGGGGTGATAAAGAGGTCTTTGTTTTCTTGCTTGAGAGGGATGGCCCCTTTGGGAAGAGTGGCCTTCTGTAGCAGGTGGAAAAAAGTGGGGGAGAGAGATGCTTGGATACCAGACTGCTTGCTTCAACTTTCATTATCCTCCCTTCAACTACTGCCCATGTTCTATGTAAATTGTAATTGACAAAAGTAATTAAGGAGCAGATAGTTACTAGTAAGAATTACTAGGAATCACTATTGTTTGAGGCATGTTACTCTTCTGGTAAGGTAAAGTAATCCTTGGCAGAGTGGACTAACATGGGTTAGACATTAGGAATATAAGAAATGAGATAATCATTAGAATTTCACCAGAAAAGTTCAGAAAAATATGACAACCTTTTAGGCTTGTTTAACATGAAGAAATGTTTTTCATAAGCTAGGCTATGTATGCTAGATGTTATACATTAGAAGGATTTATTACTCAGCCTCCATCCCCAGCATTAATACTGTGACTTACTATAACAATAAGATGGCAGTGGAAATGCATTAGTTCAATAAGCTACGAAAGTTGGTTTAATTTGCATTTATTAAAAAGAAGCTTACAAACTAAATATAATTTGAGTAATGTCTAATTGAGGAAAAGAGTACTTTTTGCTTCCTATATCCCTGCAGCCCCTTCCTCTATGCACAAATGAAACCTGCCATGGGGAATACTCCAATTTTAAAAATAGATTAGGCAACATCCATTTGTGCTTTGCTTTCCAACAGTCACACAACTGCATACAACCAAACCTGTTCTCTGATTTAAGAATAGCAATTTCAAAAGCAAATTTAAAGAGAGAGAAAATACAAAAATCTATAGATCTGTCAAAATATGCCAATGGGGTAAAGTGTACTTAAACTTTGCATTGTGAGACATGTAGCAAAATAAGTCTTTCTAATGAAAAAAATAACCAACATTTCAGCAAATTTTGAATAGCAAGAAAAAGTAGACATACACAATTTAACATACATTTGCACTGTTAAATGTGTTTTTGGGGGGAAAATCACAGAATAAAAAATAAGATCACGTGAAGTGTTAATACTACTTTATAATGCCTTGGTAAGGCCACACTTGGAATACTGCATCCAGTTTTGGTCGCCATGATGTAAAAAAGATGTGGAGAATCTAGAAAGAGTGCAGAGAAGAGCAACAAAGATGATTAGGGGACTGGAGGCTAAAACATATACAAAGAACGGTTGCTGGAATTGGGTATGTCTAGTTTAATGAAAAGAAGGACTAGGGGTGACATGATAGCAGTGTTCCGATATCTCAGAGGTTAGCCACAAAGAAAAGGGGCCAAATTTATTTATCAAAGCACCTGAAGGCACGACAAGAAACAATGGATGGAAACTAATCAAGGAGAGAAGCAACCTAGAACTAAGAAGAAATTTCCTGACAGTTAGAACAATTAACCAGTGGAACAACTTGTCCCCAGAAGTTGTGAATTCTCCAACACTGGAAGTTTTTAAGAAGCGATTGGACAACCATTTGTCTGAAATGGTACAGGGTTTCTTGCCTGAGCAGGGGGTTGGACTAGAAGACCTCCAAGGTCCCTTCCAACTCTGTTATTCTATTCTAAGTTGCAAGTTTAAACAGGAAGTCCAGGAAAAAAATTAAATATTCTTAAGTAATGATGTACTTACTGTACTTATAAATAAGTGAGCGGTGGGATTTCCTAATGCACTCATGGAAACCAACAACTGGGCTAAAGAAGGTGCAAAATAATATTCAAAGCACACATCTGAAATTTTGCGCACACTATGGTTACTTATGAAATCACAAGGGAAAAAACCCCCGATAGAAATGTTCGCTCAATGTGGCTGCAGTTATGACAAAACCAAAACTGGGGTTGGAATTGTAAGAAAAAAAGACTGAAAATTAAAACTTCATGTACCATAATTGAAAAGCGAAGGCAGGAACCTTATATCATGCACAGTTGTTATGCATGCATAAGAATATCAGATATCAATTCAGCCTCAGAATCCAATCCACTGTAATTATTTTCTGAAATATACCACACAAATTACAACAAGCTTTTTCACAGAGAAGAATACACCAGACTGTGGACTGAAGCTAGCGTTGTATTGATCACCATTCAACTATTTATTAGGCTCATGCAACTGAGTCAAAAAAAGATTTGTAGCTCTTACTAGTCCAGGACAGAATATGGAGTGACACACATAGTCCCTTTTACAAACTATATAACAATGTCATCAGCCGGGCGGGCACGCTGCTGTGTATGTGTTTCTCCCTTTCTAAGTCCCCATCCTTTTCCTACCTTGCTCTGCCCCACGGTTGCATCTTTCAAGACTGCCCACCACAGGAAGGCAGTTACTGTGGTTTCTGTGGTGCCTCCTGTCTCCTTCTGCCATATGGACCCCTCAAAACCCTCAAGGGTTAGACCTATTTCTGGATATTCCCTGAAGGCCTCTGTGAGCATAAAAGAAAGGAATTCTGGCCTATGTTATCCAGAAAACGAAAAGGGCGGAGGAAGGGGAACTATAGGATCTCAAGGCCACTTTTGGAGCAGGTCAAAGGGAAATGCAACAAGTAGAACCATTCTGACAACAAATAACTCTAAAATTTGCAGAAGGGGGAAGGGGTGGGCATTTAGAAGGGTATTGCCATTCAAGTGTAGTTGCCCTCCTTATTCCTCAATGGCTCCATCCATTGCTGCTGCCTGGTAGACAATCGGCCTTCTAGAATGAGCATCCAGGCTTCCTTCCCTTCAAGGTGTGCTTGGTAATTCAGTGGGGAAGGAGAAAGATGGTCAGCTTGCTCCGAGGCAGTCTTACTCACGAAAGTTACACTATTGTTTCACTGGGAGAACCGAACTCGGCTTGTATCCGCGGTACAAGAAACATGCCAAGCCAAAACGATGCCTGGAAGAGGCCCCGTTGAACCCTCTCTCCCCCTCCAGGCCACTCCCCTGGGCCTGTGGGATATTATGAAACCAGCAAAGGAGGAGGGGAGGGGAGGCAGCTGGCAAGGCCAGGAAGGAGCGTTGTGTTGAGTTATCAGCTCCTCACAATGCATCCGCCTTCCTAACTTCCTGTACAACAAGCTGACAGGCTTGGGTGGCAGTTATTCCTAACCCAGGCGCTTCCCTCCACTCCAACAGTCAGGTCCCCCAGAGACTCATCTGAAGAGCCTCACAACACTGTCCTGCAGAGTTCAGGGGAGGGACCCCTACCCTCCAGCACTATATGCTGTGAGGCAGAAATGTGCACATGGGTTTGTGTATGAGCTTGCGGCATCTTATTCCCTCCTCTTCATATTTACCAGGGAGTGCTTTCATAAATCCAGATTACTGTACTTTTCAGTTGATGTAAAGAAGGGTAGACTGCAAAACCTGGCATTCGCTTTCAAGGGGCACTGTCTCTAGATCCTACGGAGAATTCTTGGATCTTATAAAACTGCCCTTTAAGTAAGGGAAAAAAGTGGTCATGGTAGTTTGCACATCCATGAATATTTTCTTGGAATGAAAAGTGCAGGATAGGATTAACGGATGTGCTGCAAAAAATCAAATACCCAGCAGATGGCAGCAAAATGTGGGAAGTTTTGCTGCCATCTAATGGTTGGCTGGAGTTGGGCAGCACGGATCTCAAATCGGTTTATAGTCGGTACCTTAATTTTTAAAAACCACTTGGCTTCATTGCCTTGTCCTCGGTAGGCCTTGAGAAGGTAAAATGTCACTCTAGGGAGATTCGCCATGACACACACAGACAACAGATTTGGTTCCTGTGCTTTAATACAATTCTGTTAAACAAAGATGTTATCTGCTTTGTTGATTTTTGCAGATTAAGTTGCTATTTAAAAAGCACAAAAACCAGGCTAGCTTATTGGAAAACTCTAAAGTGTAGTGCAGATATAACTTGACCTGATTCATGGCTGAAATACTTTCTTTAAACGACCATTAAAGAAGAGTAACCCTGCTATATTTTTCAGTTGTCCATTCGAATAAGAGCAAGCTGGTCTTCTTTCCCCTTCAGATTTTTTGGAAGAAAAAGGAAGCAAACCCAAAAAGGAAGAAATAGAGCTAGCTGGTAGTTAGATATTCAAGATAAAATTTTGCTGGCAAAGGAAGACCCTAGAAGGATGTTCAAACTGCCTAATCTAAAATCCTAGTTATTCTAGTTTGGGTTTCCTTTATTATAATACTCTGCCTTTCCCCCAAGTTGTCTAATAATAATAGTAAAATAAATTACAGCAATGTACAATGTAACACTAAACACTACATAAAAATATAAAACAAGGCTGATAAATCTAATTAAAACAAGTTGAAATTTAATTTCAACATATTTCTAAAACTAAAATATATAAATCATGGTCTAAAACTCCAACATTTAAATGTTAGCTCCCCTAGCTTAATGTCATGTTTAGAAACAGAAGTACAGCTCAAAAAGCAGATGATGCATACAGTATAAGGAGGGGAGAAAAGATCCTAGACCATTTATTTATTTATCTAATTTATATAGCCACCCATTTCACAAAAAGCAATTCTGGACGGTGTACAATAATCAATAAAACAGCAAATATAAAAACATCAGATATAAATATACATTTATATCTATTGCTATTGCTATAAAAATACAAAAATCCACATTAAAAATAAATATTATGAAAACTAATATACAAACCCTAGGCAAAGAGAAGAGAAGAATGGCCACCTCAGCATCGGAGCCATCCATATTTCTCGCCTGCCAAAGCAAAGGTTATTTTAGTAAGGGTAAATCTGCATTTCTTCCATTATCTCTTTCCAGATCCCTTTTTCTGCGCCTAATTCTGTGGCAGAGCATTTTGTTTGCCCTAACCTTCTTGAGTACAACAACAACAATTCAGACTCCATTTCTGTCGCATGATCCTCTTATACAACCTATCCCAACCAGGACCCTTTTCATACGGGTGGACTACAACGTGAAGAATGGCCGTTACTAATGGCCATGCTGGTTGGAAAATTCTGGAAGCTGAAGTCCACACCACCCGCAGAACACCAAAGCTGAAGTAGACTGCCCTAACACATTACAGGTAGTCCTTGATTTATGACTATTTACTTAGCAACCTTCAAAGTTACACTGCAGCTGAAAGTGATTTATGACCACTCCTTGCACTTACAACTGTTACAGCATCCTGAGGTCACATGATCAAAATTTGGGTATTTGGCATGTATTTACAATGGATGTAGCATCATGTGATCACTATTTGCAATCTTCCCAACTAGTTTCCAATAAGCAAAGTCGATAGGGGAAGTTGGATTCGCTGAATGACCATGGCAAAAAAAAAAGTCATAAAATTGGATGGAACTCACTTAACAACTGCCTCGCTTAGCGATGGAAATTCCCATCCCAACTGTGGTAATAAGTCAAGGACTACCTGCCACACATATTTTTATATATATACTTGATTTTATCAATATATGTATGGAGCTAATATAGTAGCAGTAGTAACATAGCAGAAGTTGCAATCTTCTTGTCTTAAGATGGTACCAGTACTTTGAAATATCCCCTAAAACAATTCTACTTCTCTCCTCCCATTCAAAGTGATCAGAATGCTTACTATATCATTAAGCAGAACTTTTTATACAAGCATCAGTTCTGTTGCTTCACAAAATACACAATTTTGGTATGCATGGACTAAACCAGTGGTTTTCAACCTTCCTAATGCCGCAACCCCCTCCCCGTCCCCTCCCCGCACGCGATGAGGTGACAAAGGGGGCGTGGCGGGCTAGCGCGCGCTTAGGCAACCCCTGTGAAAGGGTCGTTCGACCCCCAAAGGGGTCACGACCCACAGGTTGAGAACCGCTGGACTAAAAAGCCACAACGGTGGGTTTAACTCAACAGGCCAAGATAAGACCAACCAATTAAAATTAAAACTTAAAATAATATGCAAACATTGATTTTATAACTACATGGGGCACTGAGACAATCCTTTGCTCTGCGTTCTACTGTATCCCCTTTCCACATCCCTGTAATACAGATAGTCCTCAACTTAACGACCACAATTGAGCCCAAAATTTCTGTTGTTAAGTGAAAAGTTGTTAAATGAATTTTACCCCATTTTACAAGCTTTCTTATCACAGTGAATCACTGCAGTTGTTAAGTTAGTAACATGGTTGTTAAGTGAATCCAGCTTCCCCATTGACTTTGCTTGTCAAAAGGTTGCAAAAGGGGATCACATGACCTTGGGACACTGCAACCGTCATAAATATGAGTCAGTTGCCAAGTGTTTGAATTTTGATCATGTGACTATGGAGATGCTGCAACGGTCATAAGTGTGAAAAACGGTCATAAGTCACTTTTTAAAGTGCCATTGTACCTTCGAATGGTCACTAAATGAACGGTTGTAAGTTGAGGACTACCTGTACTGTGTTCTGTCTGTGGGGAAACAGAAGAAGGTTCTTTAATAAAATCCCTTGCATGACGCTCTCCAGCCCTCATAAACAGCAACCCCACTTAGCCCTAGTGGTAAGATAGAACAAAGGATGCTTTCAAACAGACGGCTTCTAGCCCTGCCAATCAAAAGACTTATTGTAGGTATGCCATCTTTCTTAATGGGTTTTCTGCATAAAGAAAAACCACAGAAGAGGTGAGACAGTATAGGTCACTGATGGCAAACCTTTTTGCCGTCGCGTGCCAAAAGTGGGGGGAGCGCGGGGGGGTCGTGCGCGTGCGTGCCCACACCCATAATTAAATGTGCCCCGGCCCCCCACACATGCATGCGTGACCCCCCCCCTGTGCTACCCCCGCTTTTGGCACGCAATGGCACAGTGGGCCCATTTTTCACCCTCCCCAGGCTCCAGAGGCTTCCTTGGAGCCTGGGGAGGGCGAAACCGGACTCCCCCCCCCAGAGGCCCTCCCAGAGCCTCCACGCAGGCCCTTTACTTACCTCAAAACGGGCCGCTGGAGACTCCTGGGAGGGGAGGGAACGTGGCCAGCTGAAAATCAGCTGGCCAGCGCGCACATGCGTGCTGGAGCTGATCTACGGCAATGGCTCCCATGCCGGCAGATATGGCTCCGTGTGCCACCTGTGGCACGTGTGCCATAGGTTCGCCATCACGGGTATAGATGTTTACAAAGGGAAGGCAATGAAGTCTGGACCCTCACAGGGCATTGTATTTAAAGCGGGTTAACATGGAAGGCCACACCTGAAAATTCCATAAGCCTGGGGGCTCATTTGCATGATCTTTTGGTGCCTGTGACAATCCATGGAGGGCTGAGTTAAGGAGACCATTGCACTTGTCTGCAAAGTTCCCTCAGCTGACAGACATAGAACCTCAGCACCACTGACATGTGGTCAGAGGAATGGGGCTCAGATCAACACTACCTACAGAAGGAGAAAAGAGGAGAGCTCTTAACTAGTTGAAGAGAAATATAATACAGGTAGTCCTCAAGTTACAACAGTTCATTTAGTGACCGTTCAAAGTTACATCATCTCTGAAAAAAGTGACTTATGACCATTTTTCACACTTACGACTGTTGCAGCATCCCCATGGTCACATGATCAAAATTGAGACGCTTGGAAACTGACTCATATTTATGACGGTTGCAGTGTCCCGGGTCATGGGATCAACTTTTGCGACCTTCTGACAAGCAAAGTCAATGGGGAAACCAGATTCACTTAACAACCGTGTTACTAATTTAACAAATGCAATGATTCACTTAACAACCGTGGCAAAAAAGGTCGTAAAATGGGGGCAAACTCACTTAACAAATGTTTCACTTAACAACATAAATTTTGGGCTCAGTTGTGGTTGTAACTCGAGACTACCTGTAGTAGGCAGAGGTGAACCGGCAGCCAGAGTAGAGAAAGCAAAGCAAAGCAAAGCTATCAGTCAGATCAGGGCATATACATGGTGTTGATAAAGGAGAATGTTTGTAGCTCAGGGTTGAAATGAGAGGTCCTTGGTGGTCTCTGAGCTTGGCTATTTTCTTGCAGATGTTTCATTACCCAAACTAGTACATTACTAGTACCGATTACGACATCACACATGCGAACAAGTTAACCTCACTACTAACGTGGGCAGCCTCCTACCCACACCCTCTTATTTTTCTTGGTGATCTCAACCTACCTCATATTAACTGGACACTAAATGAATGTACAACTGAACCCATACATTCAACCCTATACAATGCTATTACTAATCTAGGACTAGATCAACTAGTAACAAACAACACTAGACTCAACAATTGCCTCGATCTCATCTTCTGCAACAGTCTACACTCAATTTATGGACTACAAATAAAAGAACTCTTTTCCAACAGTGACCACAGCATGATTGACTTTTGTCTCAATATACGTCCTTACAAAAATCATCATAATAATGGGATCCTCCGTTATAACTTCAAAAAAGCCAACTATGATCTCATAGACACTGACCTCTCATCTCTTGATTGGCAAAT
>QLTV01002579.1:477900-529327 GCA_003457575.1 Thermophis baileyi
TGGATATGTGTGTGTGTGTGTGTGTGTGTGTGTTTGTTTGTGGTTTTCTCAACATCACCTGGTATACCCAAATATGGGAGGGAGCATACTGCTTCCTTTTGCCTTATATATATATATATATATATATGGCAAGGAGAACCCATTTATGTTGTTGGGTTTTCAATTCCATGTAGTAGGTATACAATTCAAGAGAATATTAATACTTGCCCAAGGGTGCGAGGGTGGGGTATCATTTATTTCCTGTGCATAGATCAGAAGTGGGTTCCTCCCGGTTTGGACCGGTTCGTCCGAACCGGTAGCGACCCGCTGGTGATATCACGATGATGTCACCGATCCGGTTCGGTCAGTGCCGGTCCATGGGCGCCGCCATCTCTTTTTTTATATATTTTTTTTAATTCTTTTTTTTTTTTTTTTTGTATTTTTTTGGGGGGAATTTTTTTTGGGTTATTTTTTTGCACTGCGCATGCGCGCGTGCGTGAAACGCCCGCGCGCCCACGAGGCGCGGCCATGTGGCGCGGGAGGAAGCGAACCGGCAGCGAGGTAAGTTAGAACCCACCCCTGGCATAGATAAGTAGTACTTAAATTAGGACTTCCTGGTTTTTTAAAAAATGCTAAAAGCAAGAAATTGTACAATTCTATGGTACCTTGAATGGAAAGGGAATGATAACAAATAACTTTCCAAGAACTAGGGAAGGAGAATATATGTCCTTTCTATTCCTTCTTGGAAAGTAGTTTTAAACAGTGCTCTGGAAGACTTATTCAACAATAAGGCAATTGAACTCAAGCATTCTTCGGGGTCTTGTTTTATCCCCCATGCTTTTTAATGTGCTGGAAAAGTTTGGTTAGAGCTTTTGACTGGTAATAAAACTGATCTGATGACATCAACAGACTTTCTCTGTTTCTTACTCTGTTTTCCACTGAAATTCAAGAAGTTAATTGGTTTCTACAGTAAATCAATCTCGGATGTTGTTAATGCATAAAAGAAGGGCAGTTGACTGAAAGTTAAACCAAACTATAATGACTTCTTGCTCAGTTGAAGAACAGATAAGGGAACTATGATACAAACTGTGATTCATATTCTTTCTGCTGCTCTTTCTAATATAGACTATGCCAAAGCTCTTTGTTCTCAGTAAGCAGTCTTTAACAAGAAACAACTGGTCATTTTTACACTGATTTCATTGTACTCACAGATTCCTGACTCATAGATTTGGCAAACAATATTGTAAAAATTTGGATTTTTTTTTTTTGCCTCTAAAGCAGGCCATTCCATATAGCTCCCACGTTGGCTTGCAAATAGTCCCTTTATGAGGCATCTTAATTTGCACAGAGTAGTGTACAGATAGCAATAGCACTTAGACTTATATACCGCTTTACAGTGCTTTACAGTCCTCTCTAAGCAGTTTACAGAGTCAGCATATTGCCCCCAACAATCTGGGTCCTCATTTTACCCACCTCGGAAGGATGGAAAGCTGAGTCAACCTTGAGCCTGGTGAGATTTGAACTGCCAAATTGCAGGCAGCCGGCAGCCAACAGAAGTAGTCTTCAGTACTGCATTCTAACCACTGAGCCACCATGGCTCATATGCTTGGGCTTTGGCTGTCCTTATGGCATATTCACCCCAAAATATGCTAAAACTAATAGACACCATTCTTATCATTAACAGGGAACGCTGCATGCATCATGACCCATCTAAGATTGGTAATCTAGACTACACCTTATTTTAATAAAAAGCATTATATGAAAACCTTGATTGACTAAAGCCATAATAGGCGGTGGAAGTCAATATATATGGACCAATCTGCTATTCACTTTGGAATATGCAAAATTGGATTTTAGAAAAACAATATGCAGCAAAGAGCTCAAATTAATGAATGAAATGAAAAAAAATGTAAGTTGTATGTGAGACTAAGAATGTAATACATCTGAATAAAGATAATCTGTTCTTGTAGAGTGGAATTGATAAATTGATAAATTCCATAAATTCTATAAATTAATGGAATTCATAAAATAAACTAAAGGTGTACAGCAGTTTTAATGGTTTCATTTATGAAGGAAAAGTCTAAAATATGTGCCTGAAAATATGGATTGATGTCATCTGTGGGCGAGTATGAATCCATAGGTTGCTGACAGTGTCATGCTATGTTCCAATAGATGGTGATAAACAATTGGAATAAGATGGGTCTGCAAAGGTATGAAGAGGTATAGTGATTGGGGTTGGTATAAACTATTTTAGCTATGTTTTCTTATCCCATGCCTTTAATTTTTGGGCTAATTTTTACTCCTTCTCTATGTGCTACATAAAGCTCCTTACTCCAAAAGATAGTAGGATTATAGTATTATAGTATTATAGGAATCTACATACAGTGAAAATTAGATTTGTATGGACTAATTGAGTGTATTTGTTGAAGCCAAACCTTTGGTAATGAATTTATACAACGTACATTTTATGCAAATTGCATACTTTATATATAAATTACCTGTACTTTATGTAATATAAACACAACTTACATAAAATATATGAACGTTGCTTGGACTGATTCATCAAAGCAATCTGAATTCCATTTTTGTTGGTTGCTTGTGAAATGTGTTGCGTAAAACAGATTTTACAGATTATGAATATGTGTATAGAGTACTTAAGAAGGGGAATAGATATTATTGTATAATACAATTGCATAATATTGTACAGTACAGAATACAGAGTACTGCACATATTATGAATGTGTGCATATCTTCTCTTTTGGGGAAAAAAACAGGTTCCTTTACAATATGTCTATGCTGTATACAAATCCTCTGAAGGACTCAGATTTTGGCAGCAGTAATACAGCAAAAGCATGTTTCTTCTCCGGTTCCACAAGATAGCAAAGGCAGGCTTATGTTAAAAAGATCATTTCAGATTTACAGTAAGTTTGTTACTCCTGTAGAGTTCATAGAAGAGGGAGGGAAAGAAAAGGGTGGGCAGAGTGAAAGAATTCTGTTGTTTTTAATACTTTCCTATCCACCACAGAATCTGAACTGGTCCTGACTGGACTGCAAACAAGGGCAGCATATCACTCAGAGAAGCTGCTCTTAAAGAGGGGAAAACCTCCATCCCCTCTATGCCAATACACATACCGTATTTTTCAGACTATAAGACGCACCGGTGTATAAGACGCACCAAGATTTCGAAGAGGTAAGTAAGAAAAAAAAGTTTTTGCCCTCTCCCAACCCCCAGGAGCACTCTGCAGACCTCCCAAACCCTCTGCGCACCCCGTTTTTGCCCTCCCCCAGCCCCCAGGAGCACTCTGCAGACTTCCCAAACCCTCTGCACACCCCATTTTTGTGAAAAACAGGCCGTTTTTCACAAAAACAGGGGCATTTTGCCCTCCCCCAGCCCCCAGGAGCACTCTGTAGACTTCCCAAACCCTCTGCACACCCATTTTTGCACGGGGCAGGGCTTCAGGAGGCCAAAAATGGCTGTATTCGGTGTATAAGATGCACCAACATTTCCACCCTCTTTTGGGGGGGGGAAATGTGTCTTGTATATTGAATAGGCAGTGCTTTTTTATTGGGTTTTATGGATGCTGAACTAGAAAAAAACGTGGGAAAATAATATTGTATATGGTAACTGCAGCAAGATATTGTTGTAAGCCGCCCAGAGTCCCTTGGGAGTTGGGCGGCATAGAAATATAATAAATAATAATAATTATTATTGTATCAATAGAGGGGAATATTTGTAGCTCAGGGTTGAAATAAGGGCTCCTTGGTGCTCTCTGAGTTTGATTGTTTTCTTGCAGACATTTCATTACCCAGACTGGGTAACATCATCAATGCTGGTGAAGAGTGGGGCTTGCTCTCAATTTATATAATAATGGCTTGCCCTGTCAATGTTGGTGGGAGTAACCTTGGTGGTTCTTTTGTCTTTAATTTCGATCAAGGAACTGCCAAACAAGCTAAGAGTAAAGAGCCCAACCAAAGAACCATCAAGATCTCACCCTACTAGCACTGATGATGTTACCAGGCTATTGTATGCACAAAGATAATTGGAAAAATAATGAAATACCCACAGTAAAGGACTGGATTATAAAATTGACAGAACTTGCAGAAAGGGTGAAGCTGACTAGTCTGGTCAGGAAAATACAATAAGAACTTTAAAAAAAAACCTGAAAGCCTTATATAGACTCAGCAAAAGAAAGGACAGAGCTGATGATTTATGTAACTAAGGATTAAAAAAGAAAGGGGGAAAATAGCACAATAGCAATTACCCAATAGAAAGATGGCCAAAGTCAAAATATGTTTTTTTTACTTTTCTTTTTTCTTATTTCCTATCTTATTTTTTTAATTTATTTATACCTTTATTGTATTATAAGATTTTAATTGTTTTTAATAAACCAATGCTTTGTCTTGCATGTAAGCAGAAAAATGCAACACTTAAGTACATTTCTGTTTGATAAGAGTGCTGCGATCAGATCGTGAAATGGTTATGATTACAAATGCTTGTCAAAGTGAGAGGTCTGGGGATGTGAAAGGGAGGCATTCTTGATGTATCTTGTCTGAGTGTCTTGACCTGCAGCTTATGTCTTGTCTCTTTGCATCCCGATGGGGCGTTCTTAGCATAACTGATCAAATGGCATGATGTAGCCTTCTTTTCTTGGTAAAGAAAATGGCAGAAGAAATGGTGGGAAAGATAAGTTGGAGGCAACAACAAGGGAACCTAATTATCTGGATCTCCTATAAAACAATGCATAAGAAGCTGTTGTGAGATTGCTACTATTACTTTTTCAACACTAGTTGAACACAAAGTTATTTTTCAACACCATTTCCTCACCCAGGTGTTTCTTGCAGCTAGCGGGAAAGCAGGAGGAAAAAAAAATGCCTTGTTCTGAAGAACACAGTCAAACCAAGTTATTTTGTACCAGTGGCAGAAAATCCAGCAAACACTCTTCATGGTCATAAACAATAATTGATATCATTTTAATATTCAGTCTTAAATACTGTTTTATGACATGCAAAATAAGTTGCCTAGAACAAGAATCTCACTTTGCTTGTGAAGTGAGTTTTTTTTTAACTAGCCCAGTTTTGGTTTGCATCAGCTGCCAATAATAAGACATCACTGTTATTCTCTATATGGTACCCTCTTCACATGCATACTGAAAATATGCTCAAATAGCCCCAGAACACTCTCTGTCTTCTAATAGCTAGTTAAAGTTAACATTTTGCAGATAACTGGATTTTCAATTAGGACTATGTATTTTAAGCCTTGGCTGGATCAATATTTTAGTGAGATGTTATGTCAAACACTTGGTTTTTCCCTTCTGTAGAAAGCACGGGAAATACCGCCAACAAAATCATGGTTGTTTATAGTAGGACAAACACTCTTTTTAAAATATATTGTGCAATTCAATTCTCTGAACTTCTTGCATTTTGCAATCTGAAATATACAATATAGTTGGTAAAAACACAAGCTATTTGCATTTGCCCAACTCCTCCCTTTCTTTCAACATCCCTATTCAGTAGAAAAATCCCAATTCCTCAAGTACCTCAAGAATGAAACACAAATTTATAGCTCATGTTATGGTATGGTCTATTAAGTGAGCCACATGGATCAGGGTCATATAGCACTCTAAATTATAATCCATGGTTGAATGTTCATACTACACTTCTACTACCAATGACTGCAAGATGGCCACAAAGAGTTACTGTTGTTTCCATCTGGTTGCTACTGTTGGGGCTCAGCCCAGATCTCATAGCTTTAATTCCATCACACTTTGTTTCCTCAACAGGCTTTGTGCATTCTTGTATCTTCTCAGTTTTAATGCTAATTGTAGCTATTTTGAATCCCTTAACTGTACCACAAAAAAGATGAGAATTAATGCAATAGGTATCTTCAAAGGGTCTTGCTTTATTTCATATGCAATTGCCTATTTATTGTATCTATTCCTCTAGATATCATTTAGAATGTGTCTAATTGTGCATTTAATTATATGCAACCTCACTTCTCTCATGATCTATTATCAGCACTTTTAGAAGAGTCTTTTGCTGTAGAGTTCTTGGAAGCAAAAATATTCTCAGCTTTTAATTTTAAGAGAGGAAAAAAGTAAAATGGACAGTTTACCATCCTTGTCCTGGACAGGATGGCAAAAGGAAAGTTTGCCATTTTCAGTGTATAGGCAAAACCTTGCTTAGCCTAGTCTACTTTAGCAAAGATTCTTATTTCCTCCTTTTATCTCTATGGGATTTTTTTCAATGGCAACTCCCTCACAGTAAAACAGATCAACGTTTTGTCAATGTGTTGTGCTTTCTCATTCCCTTAGCATACATAGCCAAGAAAAGTAAGAACTCTTTATAAAAGAGAAAAAAACCCCAGGTAGCTGAAATTCATCAGACATTGCTGAGATAGAACTATTTCCCCTTCATACTAATTATAGCAATGATAAATAGATAATTGTCTAACAGAAGACATGCTTCTGAGGGACTTTCCTCTGAAATTAAAATTGGCCCTCTGGTGGTTATTTCTACCATAGAGCTCTCACATGTCTCCTTGAAATCACCTGCCAGCCATCTGCCAAAGCTTTGCTGTTACCGATAAAGGCAAGAGAGCCAGTGAAGCATAGAGGTTAAAACGTGGAACTAGAACCAAGAGGCCGCAGGTGCAATTACAACATGAGCCATGGAATATTACAGAGTGACTTTGGGCCAGTCATTTTCTCCCAGTACAATCTACCACTCAGTGTCATAGAGAGCAGGAATTGAAATCCAATGATCAGGCAGGGCATAAATCGAACACAAATAAATCTGATTTATCTCTCTTAGAATTTGAACAAAAAATGTTACAAAAGTGTGAGCATGAAAGATCCGGTGAAATGTTTTGATCTGTTCAGGCATGGTCTGAGAAATGCCTTTCAACCAAGCGTACCATTGCAGGCAGAGGTTACATTTCATTAGTGTTGTGAGAAAAATCAGAATGAAACATGGACATTTGCAATATTTGCAGATAGGGCAAAAGCCAATAATATTATATAATTCCGGATATGAGAGAAATATAACAAGAGCATCTTTGATTTTGTAGTCGTCTCCTTAAAGTATACAGATTAAGTATTAAGTAATATTAAAGTATATACTGTTTTTATACATTTCTTGAACTTTGGTAAACTTTAATCAATAGGATAATATACACAAGAGAGACGAAACAATGACGGAAGGAATATCCTGATGGTACTTCGTGGATTTTAAGAGCAAGCTTTGGCTGATGAAAGCCGATGTCATAACAAATGCTTTCGCCTTTAAAATGCCACAAGTCTCTTCGCTGCTTTCGTTGCCACCGACGAACACTACTTTCTCCAGCTCCACTTTGCTTGCTCGTCCGTGTGACTTCTTCCCCAAACTCCCAATATAGTTGAAATCCTAATAACGGAATCATACCAAAGGCTTCCATTGAATTTCCGTGACAGCCCTTCATACAACCTCCGCGTTAAAAGCAATGAAATCCCTCCTTGAAAATGAATAAAACTATTTCCCCATTTGCAGGAAGAGATCTTTCTCCGATCATGTGATCGCATCTGGCCAATAATTATCCAGGGCCGAAACGGCCTAACCGTTTCTCCTTCACCATGGAAACAGGCACATTCTTCCGTTCCCCGCCTTCCTCAACATTGATCCGTGGCAAGGTGAGCGGCAGCTTTATCTTCGAATCACAGATGAGGGAGGGTCTTCAAGGTGCGTCACGCCCCACGCTGGAAGTTCGCAAAAGGTAGCCTTGGTAGGAAAACGGGATGCGCAGGTTAGACGAGGAAGAAGCGACTTAGCCAATGAGCGGTCGCTTAGAAAGGTGGAGGCGTGGTTTAAGGAACAGATTGGCATGGAGCCAGCCAATGCTGGGCAGCCGCGGCTTGTGCTCCACGTCGGCATCGGGGCGACCAAGATGGAGGCGCTGATCCTGGTAGGAGCCGGAGGGGCAAGAGAGGGGAGAGGGAGAATTGCTGGGGTGCGCGCCTGTTACCATGGAGACGGGCAGGTGGGCGGGGCGGAGCTAGTCGGTTGCTGCTGGGGTGCTTCTGGGCCTGGGCTTGAGCTCCTCTGGAGGGAGTCCGGGCCCGGCCACCCGAGGAGACGCAGGGAAGCTGGGCCGGTCCGTATGGCGGAGAGGGGACGGCAGGCTGAGGGTGAGAGAAGCTCCAGGTGCTGCTTGACGCACCAGTCAGGATGGGACAGAGCAAGGAAAGTCCCTGTCTAGTCTTAGAGATTCTCTGCTCACGCCGCAGAAACGTGGGGCAAATCAGCTCTCTCTTTTATAGAAAAAAAAAATCCAGTGGTTGCTGTTCCATCTATGAATTTCATCAAGGAAAGGACAAAAAGCCGGGTTAAAGCTTTCGTTCCCATTTCACAGATGGATAAAGTAGGACTTCCACTGAAGAAAAGCACTCTTGTAATCTTATTTCTTAACTGCTTGCTGCTGACCTGGCTTTTAGGGACAGGAGATTTTTTCACAGAAATATGTTTGATTACAGAACTGCCTCTTAAACTGGGAGGTTGTGAAAATAATATTTCCAAGGACCTTGGAACTTCTTTGGGATGAGCCGCAAAACAGCTGGCTCTGAATATGATCTTCAGTATGCATCAGAGGCATTCAGAGTTGCTACAAGGCCACAATAGGTCTTACAGGATTGGTCAATGTCTTTGCGGTATTTGTAAAATTAAACTGAAAGAAAACTTTGTCCTGATGCCAAAAAAAAGCTTATGCTCATTCCATAAGTAAAACATAATCAAGACTCTAAACCAGCCCTCAAAAGCATTTTCAGAAAGCGCTGCTATATTAATTTACTTATTTGATTTATGCGCACTGCAATCAAGGACACACTGTAATTTTTAATGTATAAGGTACAAAGCATATTCACTGTATTTTATTCATCTGACCCAGTTTCCATTTTGGAGCATGTGCCCCTTTCAAAAGCCAATAAATCTTTATCCCATGAAAGGATGTGTATCTCTTCCCCAAACCTTTGAGGGCATCTGGAGAGTACAATACCTTGATATCACAGGAAGACAATTGAAATCTCCAATTCAAAGTAAAATATCCAACTCTCACTTCGCAGAGGTCAGCTTCTTAATAGCTACAGAACAGATAAAAATACAAATGAACAATGGGAAAAATTTCCTGCTAAACTTCCCATAATCTACACTGGAGCCTACTAGAAAATGATGATCTAGCCTTTAACAGATAAGAAATATCAGCCCTCCTCAATCCAGTCAAATCCAGTCCAGCAAATCATTTATTATAATGATCAATCATATTCCTATGATACACCACAAATTTTACAAAGAGTTCCACCTCCTGTTACCTTTTATTGATAGATTAGTGATGAGAAACCTGACAACAACATACTTTGTGAAGTTGAGCAAATAATCCTAAATGCACTTGTTGGGAGTATGTTTCATTTGAAATCAGTATCACTCTTGTTCTTTTCAGAAGGGTTGTAGCGAAATTTGATTTTCCGTGAGTATGCAGCACATATCTTGTAAAACGTGGAACATTAAATGTTCACTGACTGCTGGCTAAGTATCTACAATTGTACCACAACATGGGTTATTATGAAATCACATATGCATCTCATATGTTTGTACCGTATTTGAAATTTTGGAATCCTGTTTAGTACAATCTTAGTTGAAGTCTTGACAGCTTCTGGAAATACATCCTGCTGAGAGTAACTTTCAGTTGGAATCTCTGTGCTTTATAAATTGTTTTGCAGGCTTGGGTCGAAATCTTGGGGTACTCAATAAGTTCCCCAACCCTGTGGTGTTGGCCTTATTCTGAACAGTGGAGAACCAGTATGTATTCATTTCTTTGTCAGCCAGCCACATTTCAAATACATAACATGCCATTAATACAAATACAAGATCAACAAGACACTCTAAGGTGCTTGATATTTTGTAGTTGCTGGAATGTATTTTCATGCTTGAAGAGAAAAATATTATGGCATAAAATTGTAATAATAGTTGGAATAATTTATAATTTGTAGCATTTGAAGACATTTTGAATCTGCTGCTAATATGACCAGCTACCTCATTAAATTTTATTTATGATTTTCAGATGTTGACTCTTCTGCATCCCAACCTCTTTTTCTTAATATTTACTATGCTTATAGTGAAATTAAAAATACCAGAATTTATCCCCGTGGTCTAATAGCATTAATGCTGGGAAGGTCTGCTTTTTAGAGGGCAGCAGTTACAGTTTTCTAAAGCAGTCTTAGTAGATGTCAGATATGTGAGATAATAATGAAAACCTAAGTATGTATCAGATAATGTCTCAAAGTAATACAAAGGACATAGAATTAAAGAATGATAGGACTAGGAATTTGTCTTGGAACTCATGATTGGCAAGTCTTGGCAGTAAATTTAAGTGTAGGTAAAATGCCTTTGGGATGTGGTAGCTCAGTGGCTAAGATGCTGAGCTTGTCGATCAGAAGGTTGGCAGTTCAGTGGTTCGAATCCCTAGCGCCATGTAACGGAGTGAGCTCCCATTACTTGTCCCAGCTTCTGCCAATCTAGCAGTTCGAAAGCACGTAAAAAATGCAAATAGAAAAATAGGGACCACTTTGGTGGGAAGGTAACAGTGCTCCATGCACCTTTAGTGTTTAGTCATGCCGGCCACATGACCACGGAGATGTCTTCGGACAGCGCTGGCTCTTCAGCTTAGAAACGAAGATGAGCACCGCCCCTAGAGCCGGAAACGACTAGCACACATGTGCGGGGGAACCTTTACCTTTACCTTTTTAAAATGCCTTTGAGTCAAGCTTGGTTTCTGTTGATTTCATGGATATAACCATATAATATTCTTGGCAATGGGGTGGAAGTAATTTTCGAGGTGGAAGTAGACTCTTTTTTTTACTTCCTATTATAGCTTGCAATTTCTTCTAGTGGTCTCCCATCTAAGAACCTGCCAACCCTGATCCTCCTTAGCATCCAAAAGTAGGCAGGTGCCTCTACCTGCTCTTGTTGAACAGCAGGGAGTCAGAAATTCTACTTCAGATCTCTTAGCAGAATTTGTAAAATAATGGGTTGTCTTGCTCTGGCTTAGGAGAACAGTAATACACAGTAATAACAATGGCAATTAGTATCAATACAAAAATTGTTTTGCAAAAAAACACACCTCCTGATGGAGTTCTTTTGGGACTCTTTAGGGGAGTTTCTTTAGGGATGATTTGAGTTGTTTGAGAAACCAAGATGTTTTTAATGATCTCATATTCTTTTCCCCTTTATTATTGCCAAACATTTAACTTTGCACTTGGGTCCAATTGAGATTTTCTATGAGAAACAGATAGGATGAGGTGCAGAAATTAGTGTTTCTTATGAACACCTATTCTAGCTAGCAAACTATTGAAGCATTAGTGGGATGTTGTAACATAAAATTGAATGGGATAGCTAAAATCACAATTATTTGCCAGATATTGAAGATATTTGAAAAAATGTAAAATAATGTCACGCTTCTCACAATTTTTATTTCTAAATAATATTTTTTCCTGAAACATTTATGTTAGTAATCTGATGGATTTAATACTGTTATTTTTACATGATTCGATAAATATTCTGTGAATGTGTCGATTTATAAACAAAAGCTCTTTGGGGTCATCCATAATATGGGATGGGGTCCTGAGAGTAAAAAGGTTAAGAAATACTGCTCTGTAGCAGTGATTCTCAACATGAGCCCTATGGCCCCTGATGAAGTCATGCAGTATTTCTAGGGAGCCACAGAAAATTTCTGAGAGAACCCCTGACCTGGAAAATAGAAATAATATTCAAAACAGTCACAATAGGTCAAATAAATGGGGCTGAAAATAACGATGCAATTTAAAAGAAGCGAGTGCATTTAAAAGTTGCATGGTTTTAAAATAATTGTCGATCGCAATCTTAAAATGAGCCATCAGTGTGCTGTGTCTGCAAAGCAAGCAAATGCTTTTTTAAAGGCTCTGTGAACTGAAGCCTACTTTGCAAATCACATAAATAATTGTTGTACTCTATTCTCCATTGGTCCGAGCTCACCTCAACTATTGTGCTTAATTCTAAGTACTATGCTTTAAAAAGAATCCAGGAAAAAAATTCAACAGGATCAGAGACAGGCATAATCAGGGGATGAAAAAGTATAGGCCACTATGGGAAAAGACTGAAAGATGTTGAAAAAATGATAAGGAGGGAGGGACATGACAGCATTCCTGAAATAGCTTGAAATGATGATGTATAGAAGCAGCACAAGAACTTTTCTTTCTTATTCCACAGTACCGAAAGTGGAGTAATAATTTTAAGACGGAGAAACTCAGATTCCACTTGAAAGATAGAAAGAACTTCCAGTGAGTAAGAATAGTTGATACTGATACCAATTACCCAGGAAACTGGTGGGCTCTCCTTACTGTGTTCATGCTGCATGTCTGGAATGCTGTAATTTAAATTCCTGAACCAAGCAGGAGATCCAACTTGATGGTCTTATAGGCCCCTTCCAACTCTGATTCTCTTACTCCTCACCTGGGTTATCCAGAGATAATGGCAAAGAAGATTAGTGTTTGAGATGGAAAATGAATGTTTTCGATTTTGCAGGTACCCAATAATGCTAGCTTTTCTTTGAAAAAAAAGTGGGCTGATTTGGTTGTAAACTTTACACAGCAATGTTTCGAGAACCTGCATTAAAAGGATGCGTCAGGTCAGTCTCTTATAAACAGTAGCTTCATTTATTGACTTATAAAGGACATAAGCCATTTTGGTTTCATTACCTTCTGTAATCTTAAATTCTGGACTTGGTGGTGTTATATACCCATTTCTTTTAAATTAAAGATGTACTGCCTGAGGCTCAGAGTTACTTGTGCCTGCAGAAAATTCTCAAACTTGCTATCACATTATAACTTTTAATGTGGTAGGATAAGTGATTAAATACATAATTAGAAAGTAATCATGGTAAGTATAATTAATTTCAATTAAAATGAAATGAAAGTTTCTGGTGTAGCCCCATCTATTCCTTTTTATAATATATCCAAGAAAAAGTTGGGCACAACTGCATATATGTTAATGTGCATTACTTCAGTGACTTCAAGACTTGGTAAGGCTAAGTGGCTCAGCTACTAGGCTTTCCTGCTTATATAACTGAACAGTATTCTGGATTTGTGCTTCAATTTAGTTCTAAACAGTCCTGAACAGTTTAATTCAGTTTAAACTGAATGGTTTAGAGTGGTATAATGCTTTTAGTTATGTAGCTCACTAAATGATTCATTTTATTAAATATATGTCCTCCTTTCCCCTTGGCAGGCTACAAAAGGGTTGAAAACAAAATCTAAATAGCATGAGGATTTTTACTTTTTTATTTGTTTCTGATGCACATGATGCCGTATCAGGGATCTTAAGTCTGTCGTTTCAAGATAATCTGACCTCATGGAATGCTATGAGGTTAAAATAGGAAAGATTTTTTTAATATTGTCAACAATGCTGCTTGGAGAAAAAATGCTCCAACATTCTTAATTATGCACAGAGAAATTGAAGTTGCTTGCAGGTAGTCCATTTTGAATCTGCCTTTTTCTACTGTATTATGATGGTAACTGACATTCATGTGAGCAATGTTTTTATGTAGAGCCATTACATGCTAAAAACCTTAGTCCATTCAATATTACAGTACATCTGTCAGGAGGTTGCTTTGTTATTCTCATTTTATATTTAATTACCTATGGTTTAATATCACTTTACAAAATTACATAAATAATCCAGAATTGAGTTTATTTTGAATTTTTAAAAAGAAAAATTTAAAATTGTAAGTCACCTTGCAGCGAGATGGACAACAAGCAAACTTAATAAAATAAATAAATAAAATATTCATGTTCAAATACCATTTTGTTTTATTTAGGTTGTAGGAAGCAGATGATTCTTATCCTTCATTTTGGAACTGTGGGAAGCTAGTATTCATACTGGAGTTTAAACTGAATGTTTCACTGAGGTATTATATATCTCTGTCTGGAGTTGATATAATCTACTTGAGACTATGACGAAAAAGAAACTGCAGCTTTTTAAAAGAATATCTTGAGATGCAAAGTCACAGCCTAGAAACGGATTGAACATCTTAATAAAAATGGGGCCACGGTATGGTCTCCTTAGAGATCTCTTAGGCTATTTTCAGACATCTTTGTGCTGTGTGCATGAAGATAAAATCAAGAATGTGCTTCAATTATATCCTGACTGAACTGTTCTAACATGTACTGAGTGGGACAGTTTTTGAGAATCACTACATTAACCATGTTAGAACAACTTTCTTGGATAAAATAATATTGCTTCCTGAAGATACGGTTTGCAGTTTGGTGGCTAGAATTGGTTGGCACAACTAAAGATAATATATCAACTACATACATTTTTTGCAAGATCCATACTAGCCATGGTGACACAAGTGTTTTGCATCCCTGTTGGGCAGCTCTGACATTTTCTACTTCGAATTGCTTAGAAAAAGTGATCAGGAACCTCAGTTGGTTCACAGTGCTGGACTGTTGACCATGGTGCTTTTAATAAGTTCCATCAACCATTGAGGGCACAATTCAGGTTTTTTTTTTAAAAAAAATAAACGACAAAACTCAGTATGCCTTGGGATCAGAGTGTCTGGAAGATCATCTTCTTGCCTTTGAGAGGCTGTCTGGGTATTAATATATTCAGAAGAGGTCCTTTTTTGCATTACACCATCATCTGAGGTATGTTTACTAGGAATGTGAGAGGGGGCTTTCTGGGTGACATCTCTTGGCCAAGACAAGGCAGTTTAACTAAATCACTTGTCTATTTTGATAAGCAAGTAGCTTTTTATTCAGTCATGTGGTGGGCTTTTAAGCTATTCAGAGAGGGATTAATGCATGCATGCTGCATTTTTCAAGAATATATGTGTCTGATTGACTTTTATGTGTTACTCTTTATAGTTTACCATCCATTTTCATATTGTAAGCTGCCTTGAGCAATATTGATAATAGGAACATAGTAGAATATATTTCATCAATAAAATAGAAGTTGCCATTTCTCCCCACCCTCCATTTCTAATAATGCAGATCAGGGTGTTTTGCAAGACAAAATATGAAGCACACAAAGCAACAATTTTATACTATCAAAAGTTAATAAAGCTATAAACCTACATTCCATGCATTTGAGATGGATCTCAGCAGGAGTTATTTCTGAGTGTCAGTCACATGAGGTTGGATTATAAAGTATATCGCATAACCGCACCCACTCCAAAAATCCTTCATAGTGCTTATCAAAATAAATTGTTCACATTCTCAAAAGTGGGAGGATTTATAAAACAACTTTCCCTAATCTGATGGATTCTATAATGGCTCCGAATGGCTTTAGGGCTATGAATATCATGGGAGATTACAGAACAAGATTAGACTTTTCCTGAATCTAACTACTAACTGCAGTTTAGATAGGAAAAAAATGGCCAAACATCATCATCTATAGCAGAAGAGATTTAACTTTTGAGTCTCTTATGAACGGCAGCATTGATAGTGTTGAGGAAAAAAATGCAAGTAGTTTATTTTGCTTTTGAAAGTGTCACTTTTTTCACATTGATTACCTAACTTGGAAAAGGTGTGAGTTGGGCCCATTTGATTCTAACAATATCTTTTTCTCATCTTTTCATTACCTTGCATGTGGGCTATATTGGCTTTCTGTAAACTTCAGTGGAAATGGTTCTGCCTCCTCCATGCAGCTTTCCAAATGTCTTTTGCAAATAAAACAAACACATATATAATTCTTCCTACCTTCTCTCCCTTTCCAAACACTCTCCTTCCTCAGGGATCCTGGCAGCTGTAAAATCTTTATGGCAGGACTGCTGCTATCGTGCTGACCATCTGGGCCACTGCACACCTAGTTTAATTGACTGAACTTTAATTTATTGAAACTTCAGAATTAAATGATCAGAATAAACTGTGCAGTAACTCTTAATGTCTTGTTCAAATGGTTGATTGCTCAAGGCAGCCTTCGGCTTGAACTGGAAGGCTTCAGAGAAAAAAAAAATTATGCCACTTCTGGCCTTCCAGTTAATGCTCATTATAGATTTAAACTTTGTTTAATTGTTTTCTCTCCAATATAAACTAGTCTCTCTGCTAAAGAGATGTATAAATTCTACTCTGATACATATATGGTGAGCCATCTGTTTTTCTCTTCCTGGAAATAAAACTAATGTGAGTTCCAGTCATTTGTCCATATTTGTGGCAGCATTCAATCTGGATTAGATCAGGTAACTGAATATTTCTCTGATGTATTTATATTAGTCATTGGTTGCATAGCTTTAGATATTTGTACTGTTGTGCTTGCAGTTTCTAAGAGCTTCAGTGCAGAATTCATCTTCCTGCAAAACAGGGATCTCTCACATTGAGATCTATGCACATAAATCTCACACGAAGTGAAATATTATAGAGAAGGAGGAAAATTCCTATAACACTTCTGCCTCCTATGTTTGTGAGGTGAATTTGTGCATGTGTGAATAGGAATGAAGAGAGTTAGAAAAACATTTGAATTTTCTCTCTTGATGATCATTTTTCTCCGATAATGGATGAGCCACAGAGGAATTCTGAAATATTTGTTTTCTCCACCTTCCTATGGACACTGACAGTTTCTTCATGTTTCCCTCTTCAAACAGGAAACCCTTGCAATCCCAGTCCTTGCATCCCGTTTGTTTATAGCAAATTATTCTGGCAAATCTTGTATGAGAGTGTGTGTTCAATCGACGAAGAAGTTAGCCTGTCAAGTTTGTTCTCAACGTTGCTTTGCGTGACTTGAAAATATAGTTTGGAACAGGGGTCCTCAAACTTGGCAACATTAAGACTTGTGGACTTCAACTCCCAGAATTCTCCAGCCAGCTATGCTGGCTGGAGAATTCTGGGAGTTGAAGTCCACAAGTCTTAAAGTTGCCAAGTTTGAAGACCTCTGGTTTGGAACGATATGATATGATAGCAATAAGTCATCCAACATGGCTGATTTATTGGTCTTCTGATCTAAGAATCCTCAGTAATTGCAGAATTCACACAATTCCCTAGATAATAAAAAGCCTCTGCATTGAGAAGTGTTGAGTATTCCCAGCCCCATATGCCCTGTAACAATTTCTAAGTTCTAGTTCTTTGGGTTGCCTAGTAACAAATGTGGGTCCTGTACAAGCAGAATTGCTGGACACTGTAGGACGAGAGATAATATTCAGCTTGTTATCGAATACCATGAAATGCAGGTAGGTTGCTCTGCAAAAGACTTATCATTTGCAAGAATCTTGATTATCACTTGTTTTAAATTCTAGACTTTGTTTTGTGATGGCTTCAGGCTTAATCTTAAGAAGAATAGTGTTGCCCACTTCCATAGTTATCAGGAATCCTTGTTTCATAAAACTTAGGAAAAAGGCATTCTCCCTGCTTCCTTGGCCTTTAACTATGTCAGTAGCACAGTGGCTCAGAATGAGGAATCAGGCTTAAGCTTGGTGTGTGTAGGTCTGTTCCACAGATGATCTTCTGCTCCAGGAGAGGACCTGTTGTAGCGCTTGAGGTGAAGTTCTGTTATACACTTTGGCTGTGGCTACATGGAAGTCAGTGCATCACAGAACTTTGTCTCGAGAGCTTTTCAGCATCCATCAGGGGGGAAAATGGCTCTCCCTCTGGCCCTTTCTCTCTCCAGCTTCATCTCAGGAGGCTGTTAGGGATTTGGGGAGCTGATTTATGCCAAGCCCAACTGTTGATGTTTGATAGGATTGAGAAGTGTTGAAGCTATCTTGAAGCTCACCAGGAATTTTGTCTCGAGTTCTTCTTTAGGCAGAGGATGTCCTCCACCATGCAGCTACAGTCTTGACTGAATCCTGTTAGAATATCTCATTGAGCTCTAAACATGGCAAGAAAGCGGCCCATGTTTCCCATAATTTTGACCCTGTATGTCAGGATTGAGCTGGAAAGTTTTATGTTGCATATTGACTTAAGATGGAAGCTACAACTGGTCATAGCTCTGAGAAGCTGATATTCGACTGAACCACATTTAGTTCTGCTATTGAGTTGAGAGCGGTATCTTCACTTTGTTTTTAGTCAAGGAGCAATCTGCAAAATCTATGGTCTTGTCTTACTACTTCTCTCATAAAAAGGCTGAGGCTCCAAGAGCTGCTTAAAGGTGAAATTTTTGCAGGTACAGCGGAAATCCTCTCTTCTTCGCAATTATTAGGAGATTGTGTGCCTCTGCTTGAGAGAAATAGAGAGAAAGGAGGGAGGGACAGTATTTCTATCTCCAGTGTATAATCCAGTTCAAGATAGATGGTTTAGTGGGCAAAAATCCCCAAAAGTTGATATGGGAAGGACGTATACATAATATAGTACATTAAGGTAAGACCAGTCTGTATTCTGGAGGAGTACATTGACTATGTAATACCTTTGATTCTACCTTTGCTTTCTTTTGCCACAGTTATTCTATCTGGAGGTCTTTATATTTTGTGATTTTCTCCAGTTGTTTCTCTTCTGCTATCTCCAGGTACTGCAGCATCCACTGTCCAGAGGTTTTCTGTCTTTCTTATCAACAATTGTTAAGGGTGTTGAATGGCAGGTGTTTGTCTGTCTGAATTCTAAAGTCCCAGAGCACTTTATCGTCTTCATTTTCTACTGTTTGTCTATTTTATAATCCCACCAGTTCTTACGTGTAGGGAAATGGTATTTCTTGTAAATATTTCAATGTACCATTATTGCTACTTTGTTTTGCCTTTGTTTTTTGTAATCAGACTGTGGGATCTCCTTGCAGCAGCAGTTATCATTACTACTACTACTACTAGTAGTAGTAGTAGTAGTAGCAGCAGCAGCAGTAGTAGTAGTAGTATTACCGTAGCAGCATTTAAATTTATACGTGCCCAACTCCCAGCAACACTTACTTACTGAATGGGCTGCCATAACTTACTATATGTAGACTGAATAGACTGTAAGTTATGAAGACCTGGAATGACACATTGTGACAGATTTATTTCATCAGTAGATCTATATGTGTTCTTCACATTATAAAATGGTAGCAGACAAAAATGTCATTTGATCTCCGACAATTCATCATCTTAGAGAAAAAGAAATGAAGTTTCTAGTCCCGTAATGGTGAACCTATGGCACGCGTGCCACAGGTGGCACGCGGAGCCATATCTGAGGGCACGTGAGGCGTTGCCCTATGTCAGCTCCAGCGCGCATCTGCGCGCTGACCAGCTGGTTTTTTGGCATTCCAGAGGGCAGGGGGAGGAAAGCCTCTGGAGCCTGGGGAAGGTGAAAAATGGCCCAATGGGCCTACTGGTTTCCGAATTTCCAGTAGGCCTGTTGGGCCATTTTTCACCTTCCCCAGGCTTCAGGCAAGCCTCCTGAAGCCTGGGGAGGGTGAAAAATGGCCCAACGGCCCAACTGGAAGTTTGTTTCCGAACTTCCGGTAGGCCCATTGGGCCCGTTTTTCACCATCCACAGGCTCCGGAGGCTTTCCTGAAGCCTGGGGAGGGCGAAAAACGGCCCAATGGGCCTACCGGAAGTCCGGAGGCTTCAGTGAGGTTTGCACGCATGTGCGGGGAGGGGAGCGGGGGGGTTGTGCATGCATGTGCGGGGGGGGAGGGCGTGGCATTATGGGTGTGGGCACATGCGGGCGCGCCCTTTTGGCACTCCAGCAAAAAAAGGTTCGCCATCACTGTTCTAGTCCTTGTGAGGGGGTATGTGAAGTTTGAAAACACGTATATAGAACTATAAACCTTGGAATCAGACCCACAGTGGTCAGTGTAGAAGTTTCAGGGTCCCTTACTATGGTTTTAACTCATTACTATCACAATAGCTGAATAAAATTTGGGACACAATATAGATTTCATTTCACCTCAGCATCTACATACTGTACTTTTGTTCAGTATGACAAGTTATGATGGTGATGCTGTGCATCTCTACACCACACTCTGGTTTAAAAAACAAGTTGCACTTGGCGTTAATTGAATGGAACAGTGAATGTGTGCCTTTTTTTTTCCAGGAACCATCTCTCTACACAGTGAAAGCCATTCTGATTTTAGACAATGATGGAGACCGTCTTTTTGCTAAGGTAAGTCACGGGGCCTGTAAAGAGTGGAACAATTCAAAGTTTTAAGAAGAACTCAAACTGTAGCTCTAATTGCAGGGTTTGCCTGCAATGCTTCCCCATTCCCCAAATCTGTATCTATTGAAAAATTTCTGGTTTAGAATTGTTTTTCTTTTTTTCTTTTTTAATGAAGCTATGACATCTTTTTCTGCCCTAGTGTACTATCTTGAAGGGCGAAGGAAATGCGTTTCTGCAGCTACATTTGATTTGGGTGGATAATTTATGAGATCTTGGCTCAACTTCCTCCTACCTAGATTCAAATGCCTTATATCTGCCTCATTTCAGTTCCCCATTTGTAGAAAACAGGGAGGTGCCTGTCAGGTTTATTATGATGGAAAAGAAACTTAGAATACCCTTCCACACCTTATAGATGTGGCAGACTGTGCAGTTAAATGAGACACGAGGAGCCATTGGCCCTCTCAATATTCTTGAGTTCATAATTTACATTAACTCCCAACTGGCATGTTTCCTGGAAATGGTGCTCCGACCATATCTTACAGGATCCCCTGCTCCTGATTTTAGTATATGAAGTTGCCTTTAGCATGATTGTATGCCTCATTTGAATCTGGCCACTTGTTTTCTTTCCTTGCCTCTCAGCTAATCAGCCTTTCTTTTCCCGTACTAGTATTATGATGACACCTATCCCACTGTCAAGGAGCAGAAGGCTTTTGAGAAGAATATTTTCAGCAAGACCCATCGGACAGATAGTAGGTTTTCCATGGATCATGATTTACCCATTATTTTTCAATATTTGTTAATACATTCCAAAGGCCAGATCTATTCCAGTTGGAAAAACCAGAATTAATGTGTACAAGAAAGTTTTAAGAACATTTTTAAGAATGCTGTTCTTTTAAAAGTTCCCAGGTTATTTTTAATTTACACTTCATTTTTAGGAGAAATTTGTTACATCAAGGGTAAGCAGTCCATGTAGCTCTCTTATGAGAAGAGATTGAGGAGATGGGGAATGTTTGGCTGTGAAAAATTGAGTGTGAGGGAAAAAATGCCAGTGTTCTTTAAATTCTGGAAAGTGGATGACCTAGAAGAAAATGAAGATGTGCTTTCCATTGTCTTAGAGTGCAAGACACAGAATAGTGGTCTTGTTACAGAAAGCACAATTTGGATTGAATGTCAGGAAAATATAGTAAAAACAGGTTTACAGTAGGACCAGCCTATTCAAAGTAATGGTGGGTTCTTTTTTATTGGATACAGTCAGTTGGATAGCAGTCCATGCATAGAGCATTTAGGTCTCAGGCTTAAATGTCTCCTTTGAATTCCACGAGTCTACAGTTTTCTTTGAAAAAGAAAATTCTTTGAGAGAAGTGAGGTCCAACCGCATTGTCCTACCTATCCCCTAAAACCCCCTCTGGATTTTGTTCAGGGTTCAGTTTTAAAACAGATTTTCTTTTTGATGCCCCCTCCTGTTACATAAAATCAAAACCTCATATTACATGACTGTAATAAGATGCTCCTTTCAAATTTCTTGTTTCCTGAGAAGCACCCTGCATGTTTGTGCATGTGAGCCGATGCAGGAATGTGGATTCATGCTGCACCAGTGGTGAAATCCAATTTTTTTTACTACCGGTTTTGTGGGCGTGGCTTGGTGGGCATGGTGTGGCTTGGTAGGCGTGGCTTGGTGGGCGTGGCAGGGGAAGGATACTGCAAAATCTCCATTCCCACCCTACTCTGGGGCCAGCCAGAGGTGGTATTTGCCGGTTCTCCGAACTACTCAAAATTTCTGCTACCGGTTCTCCAGAACCTATCAGAATCTGCTGGATTTCACCCCTGTGCTGCACCCTGTAACACATAATTTCTTTATGTAACACTAATTGCAAATTGATATGAATATAAGTATTGATAGGTTATTACAGCAGTCCAGTTTAAACATTTTTTTTAAAGCAAGAGCCAATTGTTTCTATAGTAGTGTCGATTCTCCCAAAAGCCTGCATTAACTCTGGGGCAACATTTTCTTGTTAAGCAGCTTTTGAAAGTTAAGGGTGGCTATACTGTATCAGAATATTATCATTACTCAGGATTGGAAATATAGCTTAGTTGTATTTATCTACCTCCCACCCTCTCTTGTTCCAGGTGAGATTGCCCTCTTAGAAGGCCTGACTGTTGTTTATAAGAGCAGCATTGACCTGTATTTTTATGTTATCGGCAGCTCCTATGAAAATGAGGTATGTTATTCTAGGAGCAGCAAAGCAGCTGTTTGCAGTAGCACCACTAGTTTCAACCATGCTGACTTCCATATGAAGAAAACGTTGTTGCCATCAGTTATATGATGGAAACCTTAGGTTGTGTGAAAACTGACTGCAAACTGCAAAATACTGACACTGTTGACCTTGGACAGAACGTTGTGGCAGGATTGAATCATTACCCTCTCTTATTCCATTTTAAACTCAGAACCTCATATATATTTAAGAGAAAGGACTAATGGCACATACAGTAACATAGATGCACAATTCTGGCACACCATGCCCTACTTTGGTCCCTAGTGACTTGTAGCAAAACACCAATCTTTTCTGGGTAGAAACCTCCAAACAGTCCAGAATGAATGTAGCCTTTGGGACATTGTGTATGCATTTATGTTGATCATATGGATGTGCTTTTCCTTTGCAGCTGATGCTAATGGCTGTGCTCAACTGCCTCTTTGACTCATTCAGTCAGATGTTGCGGTAAGAAGCTCCTTATTGGCTATAGCTGAGGTGTATGGGAGCTGAGGTGCAAGATGTCTACATGGAACTCATTAGAGAAGACTGATTTTCTTTCTCAAAAATAACCAGATTTTGATTAGATAACCCTCTCAGGATGTATTCTTGCTACTTGTATTAATAATCTGGAGTCCATCTGTGGATTTGCATGTTTGAGAATTGGTAGGTCCACCATGTAGGGCAGGGATGTCAAACTGGCGGCCTGCGGGCCAAACGCATCACGCGCAGGCCACGCCCACCCCGGCTCCGCAAAGGCAAAAAAAATCGTGATACGTCACGTGACGAAATCAAGTTTGACACCCGTGATGTAGGGTTTTCAGGGGGTGGGAAAGCAGGGGCTTCAAGCTACTGGTGGTTTCATCTAGAGCTACTTAGTTCCGTTTGCCTCAGCATACTCAACTGGACACTGGCTGCTCTGCCCTCCCACTCTGCTTTTCCTCTATCATATAAGCTTTTTTTTTTTTTACATTTTGGGGTGGGAGGAGTTGCATTCCATCTAGACAACCTATTTGCTTCCGATGATACCATATCGTTGGCTGAGAAACACCATGTTAAAATAAAGGGTGTGTGTGGGATTTCATTTTTGAACCAGGTCCCAATCCTTAAAAACTTTTAAGAGACTAAAATGGTATCCAATGTCCTAGTTCGACGCTCAGCAGTGTTCGGCATCTCTTGCAGAAAGAATGTGGAGAAGCGAGCTCTCCTAGAGAACATGGAAGGCCTTTTCCTGTCAGTGGATGAAATTGTGGATGGGGGGTGAGTCCAATGTCTTTAGAAATCTGTTCATGCTCAAATTTGGGTTTACTTGTATATGGATCTTGTGCATATCTCTGGACAAAATATGCATTCTGAATGGTAAGAAATGCCTTGGGTTGTTTCAGGAAATATCAGTCTTTGTTACTCTTGCTACCCCTCCCCTTCCAAGAGCTATCAGAGAATGTAGTTCAATTTGTAGTTGAAGAGCCGCGGTGGCGCAGTGGTTAGAGCAGTACTGCAGGCTACTTCTGCTGGCTGCTGATTGCCAGCAGTTCGGCAGTTCAAGTCCCACCGGCTCAAGGTTGACTCAGCCTTCCATCCTTTCAAGGTCGGTAAAATGAGGACCCAGATTGTTGGGGGCAATATGCTGACTCTGTGAACCGCTTAGAGAGGGCTGTAAAAGCACTGTGAAGCGGTATATAAGTCTAAGTGCTATTGCTATTGCTAATTTGGTCAACAGTTATTTCTTTCTCTCTTAATAGGGTGATTTTGGAGAGTGATCCCCAGCAAGTGCTACATAGGGTTGCCGTACGTGTAAGTGAGCCTTATCTGACCTTTTCTTTCTTGACAGCCTGTCCAGTAGGCAGGAGCTTTCTGACCCAATTGGCTGACAGGCAGAGGCAACAGTTACTTAGCTTGTATTTGCAACAGATGAAAGGATGTCACAATTCCATATCTTTATCTGGGATTGTCTGCAAGCGGGATGTAATGTTGTGGAGGCAGGGGAAGAGAAAGGATACGCTCTTGATAAGCAATTGGCCTAAGTGGCAAAATGTAGTCCCTGATTTGGGAACAGAAAAGTAAGGAGTCCATCAGATCTATTTTTCAGAAAGGTCAATGAGATATTCTGCATCCCACCAAACAGAGTTCCTTCTTCCTATTTTAGGGGGAGGATGTCCCTCTCACAGAACAGACAGTCTCACAGGTATGTCTTCTGGTCAGATTTTCTGTAGTATTTTACATTTCGCGTGATACCCTCTTTCCATGTACTTGGCTGCCCTTGACTCTTCCTTCGAGTGAACCTTTCTTGAATTTACACTTGAAGACATTGATAGATAGCGTGCCTCTAACATCCTAGGGACATGAGGGCAGTTGCATCACACAAATGCGAGCTTTTGTGAACTGAATGCGCAACTGATCTTCGCTTTCATTTCAATGATCTAAACGCTGAATTTTTAGACTTGTTGAATAGCCCTCTTCCATCTGATGCTGTCCCACTGTGGGATGAGCAAAGTTGTTGTAACTTGGAAATACCATTACAGAATTTGAAGCCCCACAAAAGATTTTCATCAGTCAGTTGTGTCAGGTTTTGACAAAGTGGACTCCCATTTTATTTTATTTAGGACTCAGGATTTGCACTTGCACTTGCACTGAATGTGCATAGATACTAGATTTGCCCTTCTCAGCTTTAGTTTATGTCTCTGTGTTATGAACCCCTCTTCTGAGATATTTTTCTGTAAAAGAGTTATGTGGGTGGACAGTTGTGCAAGAGATTCATGTCACCACCAATGTTTACCACCTTCTTTTTGCAGGTACTGCAGTCAGCAAAGGAACAGATTAAGTGGTCCCTTCTGCGATGAAGAACCATGTGGGATCTGCTCCATTGACCTGCTGTCTCCAACTGAACCTCCTGTGTGTTTGTCTTGCACTGACCAAATTATAACATGACCACCATTTTTGACAGATTTCTAGCTATTTGCAAGTTTCATTGCTCTCCTATTGATTATTAGTGCTATTGTACGGGGAAACAGTAATCAGGGTTATTGCACAGATACATGATATGTCAAGAACAGTCAACTCAGTTCATTTTAGATGTTAGTCTCTCTCCTTTTTCCTCTGCAATCCAGAAATAGAGTTATTTATAATATATTTTGTCCAGTTTCTTCCCAGTATTACCACTAGGATAGAAGAAAAGCATACTAACAAATGTTTAAATTTATTTATTAATCAAATTTATATAGCTGCCCATCTCCCTCAAAAGGACTCAGGTTGGTGCACAACATTAAATAAAACAGCCAATATAAAACAGATTTTTAAAAAATCCAAAAGCCACAGTAATAAATAAATAAAAAAACAAAGATACCTTGGATGAAGAGAGGATAAAAATGTCCCTCCCCCCTCAACAATGGAGTCATCAGGACAGATCTTGGATTCTCTGGGAGTCCCATTACTGGCAGCATAAGTAGAGCCTTACCCCCCAAAAAAATCAAAAGAGATGGCACCAATCTAATTCCAGGCGGAAGGATATTCAATAAGGTGGGCACAACAGCAAAGAAGATAGATCTCCTGGAATCCACCAAACGTAAATCCCTAGCCAACAATCTCTTCCCCCCCCCCCCCGGGGTGAAATGTTTCCCTACTGGTTCTGTGGGCGTGGCTTATTTTGTGGGTGTGGCTTGGAGGTCACATGGGTGTGGCTTCAGGTGGACGGGGCCATGTGGTCATGTGACTGGGTGGGTGTGGCCATGTGGTCATGTGACTGGGTGGGTGCGGCCAATTTAGCAGTCCATTTTGCCAGGGAGCAGGGGGTTGGACTAGATGACGTCTGAGGTCCCTTCTAGCCTTTGCTGTGCTGTTTCAAAGCATCCTCTGAAGCTGTGTCTAGTGCCAGCCAGGTTTGTGGTCCTCCCTCCCTCCCTCCCTCTCTCTCTCTCTTTCTTTTTCTTTCTTTTTCTTTCTTTCTTTTGTGGGAAGCAACCCCCCCCCCCAAATAAAATATTACTCATAATAAAGGGCTCACAGAAAAACAAGAAAAAAGCAAGCTGGTAAAGAAAAACATCTCAAGACCCGACACAGGACGAAAGTCATTTAGCCACAATGGGAATCACCCAAACCCTTTTAGAAACACAAAGCCCATATTGCACAAACCCCAAAACTTCAAAAACATAGAATCATATAAGAATCCTTCCGTTTATCCAGTTTGTTGTTCAGCTAACCCAGATTGTCACTTCGCTTCTGCAATTAAAAACCTCCTTCCGAGCAGCTTCCGAAGGCTTTTCAATTTAAAGCAGGAGTCTCCAAAGTTTGCAACATTAAGACTTGTGGACTTCAACTCCCAGAATTCCTCAGCCAGCCATGTGGCTAACTTTGGAGACTGCTGATTTAAAGCATTTGTTTTTCTTGTTTGCCAAACGATCTCCCGGCTGGAAAGTGAGTCCTGATTTTTTCCTTCTAACACCTCTCTCTTTCTTTCTCCCCTTCCCTTCCCCCTCCCTCCCTCCCTCTCTCCCTCCCTCCCTCTCTTTCTTTCGGGGGAACCAGCAGGGAAAATAGGCTTTAAAAAGTTTTAAAAAAAACCAGGAAGTGATGATGTCGGGGCAGGTGGGTGGAGCTTCACGCTGCCATCCCGGTTCTCCGAACCAGCTGCTGCAATCGTTACCTACTCGCCCGAACCGGGAGGATTTCACCCCTGCCCCCCCCCCAAGCATGTTCTGTGCAAAATCTAACAAGGCAGGCTGTTGTAACCAAGGAGAGATGGTTCCTCACACAGCCCATTCCGATGCCTAGAAAGGCTTTAAAGGGTAAAAACAGCACATTGAATTGAAGCTGGAAGCAAACTGGCAACTAATGTAGAGTAGAGGTATAACATGGACTGCCCTAGAAGCGCACATAACGGCCTGCGCCGCCACATTCTGTACCAGCTAAAGCTTCTGGATACTCTTCAATGGCAGCTACTATGTTGACCAGTGCAGAATAAAGCCTGTGACTTGGAAGCAATACTTCTACATATTATACATGCCCATCCCACTATTTCATTTTTAGGTAAGCAGGGTTATACAAAGTACAGAAAAAAGGAGAGAGATAGTATGGAAAATAAAAGAAAAAAAATCAATTTAATTTAACTCAACACCATTGACTTTATATTTTTCCCATCCTTGCTTCCACTATCATGCAGAAATTATGGTAATGTCATCATGCGTAGTCATGTGGCCTGCTGTGTTGTTAACTGCAATAGAAGCAGGAAATTCCAGGCACCAATTTCTTGCTAATAAATATAACCCTAACTTTCCCCTCCTCACACCCTCGCCTCATTTTTAATCCAGCTACCTTTGGCAAGTGGAACATGCAAAGTGTAGTGTTATGATCCTCTTGGATAGAATCAGGATATAAAGGCTTCCAAGCAGAGTTGTGTGTCCTACACAAACATAGCAATAGCAATAGCAATAGCACTTAGACTTATATACCGCTTCATAGTGCTTTACAGCCCTCTCTAAGCGGTTTACAGAGTTAGCATATTGCCCCCAACAATCTGGGTCCTCATTTTACCCACCTCAGAAGGATGGAAGGCTGAGTCAACCTTGAGCCGGTGAGATTTGAACCGCTGAACTGCAGCTAGCAGTCAGCTGAAGTAGCCTGCAGTGCTGCACTCTAACCACTGTGCCACCTCGGCTCTTGAGCAAAGCATGAAATGAAATTAAGCATTCAGATTCCTAAGAAATTACTTAGGAAGTATATTTGATTCACCTATCAAATCAAGACACGGGTGGGATTCTTCTTTTTAGTAGAACTCAAGTTCCATCTTCTAGGGCCAGCATGCAGAATGATGGCTCAGAAGGCCAAAGAAGATTGCTGAATAGCACTATAGGAGCTGCAAGAAAAACTAATGCACTCTGCCTGATTCATGACAGAGAATGGGCCAACACTAAAATTAACCCACAAGGGTTATCCTGCTTGTGCATAAAATGAAGCCTGGTGTGTTTCCCCTATAAAGTTGGTGGAATGACGGTTAATAAATTAATACAAAAAATTGTCTGATTTTAATATTAACTCTGCATGGAATAACCTGCTTAGTTAAGTCATACTTGCTCAAGCTCCCCATCTACAAAATGTGAATAATATTAACCATAAATAGTTCTGTAAAAATGTATTCATCCTTGAATTTTCTTAAGTTTTGCATATCTTGGCTAGCAAATGTTATCAGAGCTTCATGTGGGTCCTGTTGATATATAAAGACAAACCGAGTGAAGAATACCAAAGATTGCTGCTTATTTCATTTATTTCAGACACACAGCATGATTTATCAATTTGAAAAAGCAATCGGCTCTCTCCAAGTTCAGCAGGGCTAGTTGTCTGAGAACTTAAACAAGTTTATAAACGTCACACAGTTTTGCTGTCATCACAGTTAAATTCTCACCACATAAGATTATAGAGGCACATCATCTCCCCCTCAAAAGAAATTTATGAATAATATTTTTAAAGCTCCGGGCTTCCCTGGTAAAAGACATAGTCTTGAAAAAGATTTGGATCAATAATGAACCTTACTAAAAGTGCCTGTCTTGACAAAATCACTCCCAAGTCTGCACCATAAACAATCCCAGAATAACATCCAGAGATTTATTTGCAGATGTGTCTTACTTTAGTTAAAGTCGTTATTCATGACTTCACCATTCAAAAGAACCTGGATAAAAATGGGATTCATGGGAATGTAGCAACAACAGAAACCATTGCCTAATAAGAAAAGAAAAACATCGCTTATCTCAAATTTCCAGGCCACATAACCGCATTAGTTGGTGAAAACCAAAACCTGCCCTCCACAATAAGAACCTCAAGCATAGAGGTGGTGGTGTCATGGGTTTTGCTTTGCTACTTCATGAAGTGGGTGATTCCCCATCATTGAAGGAAACATGAATCCTGCTATGCATCAGGGAATTCTGCAGAAGAACTGAAGCTAAAATGAACCAGGTTGTGCAGCAAGTTCATAGTCCCGGCAAGTCTACAAGAAAACTGAAGAAGAACCAATTTAGTGTTTTGGAATGGCTCTAGCTAGAGTCACCATACAAAAATGCGGCAGAACTTGAAATGCTACAACTGCCCCAAATATAACTGAGTCAAGGAAATTTGCTGTAGAGGAATAGCCCAAAATTACTACATAATGATATGAGACTAATTGCCAATTACAAATAAAGAAGTTTCCTTTGGTGAACATCTCCCACCTGACCTTTATTTCTAATTTATGTAGTGCTTGTTACATCTCACCTGATGTCACTCAAATGCCACTTGTGCCACCCATGCATTAAAGGGCATTATAAATGTGTGAAAGGACAATTGTAAGTCACTTTAATTCACAAGTACGGTGCCATGTTGTAATTGGCTGCAGATGTTTACAATAAAGTCTCCAGAAAAAAAAAACATTTCTCTAGATCACCATCCTTTTTAATGTGCCTGTAGTAGATCTTGAAACATGTGTGACAAACATGTGATAGTCTGCAAGCTCAGAGAGCACCAAGGATGCCACAGTTCAATCCTGAGCTACAAATATTCTCTTCTATTGCATCCTAGTGTTGCAGAAGAAATCATCATTGCCAGTGGGATGAAAAAAATGTATAAGTTTCTATTTTTCCCCCCTTTTTAATCTTCCATGACTCAAGGGGTGGAAGATTTGCCCTTGCTCTGTTTTTTCTTGGAGATGGAGATGTCTTTAATGGGGGGGGGGGGAAGGTATGTTATGCTCACACACAATTGTGTCATAGAAAGTTAGTAATACACTTCCCTGTACCACTATTTTAGATACTGAACACTATGGTTCATTGCTAAGAATATTGATCCATAAGTTAGGGAGTTTACTTCCGAATAAGCAAAAAACATTTTCCACTTTTATATACAGTAAATACATTTGCAAACAATACTTGTAAGATTTTCAAGCTGCTTCATTCTGTGCTCCTTGGAAACATGATTATTATTGTAAAAAAATAGTTTGAAATACATACAGTATGGGGATGGACAGGGACAAAATGGCAGCCTCCAGGCAAACTGCTTCATTTTGCTGCCTTAGCAAGGTTTGCTGAGTGCTGCAGAAGCTTCTGAACACTGCAGAAGCTGACCCATTATTTTAAAATAGTAGAAAAGCAACTAGGATGATTAAAGGCCTGGAGACTAAAACATATGAAGAACTGTTGCAGGAACTGGGTATGGTCAGTCTAGAGAAAAGAACGACTGGGGTGACATGATAGCAGTATTCCAGTATTTGAGGGGCTGCCACAAAGAAGAGAGGGACAATTTATTTTCCAAAGCACCAGAAGGCAAGACAAGAAACAGTGGTTGGAAACTAATCAAGGGGAGAAACAACCTGGAATTAAGGAGAAACTTCCTAACAGTGAGGACAATTAACCAGTGGAACAACTTGCCTTCAGAAGTTGTAGGTGCTTCATCACTGGAGGTTTTTAAGAAGAGATTGGACAGCCACTTGTCTGAAATGATATAGAGTCTCCTGCTTGAGCAGGGGGCTGGACTAGAAGACCCCCAAGGTCTTCCCTTCCAGTTCTATTCTGATTGATTCAATAATAAGAATCATGTTTGCAAGCAGCAGAGAATGAAGCAGATTAAAAATCTTACAAATATTGTTTACAAATTTATTTACTGTATACAAAAGCTTTAAAGCTTTCTGCACACTGTGCAGATCTTGTTAAGGCAGCAAAACAAAACAGTTTGCAAGTCGCCATTTTATGGGTGGGACAAAATGGTAGCCACTTTTGGAATTGTGCCTTGTTGCCGCACAAAAAAAGGACAGGTGGGCCTAGGCTCCAATGGCCTCCCCCATCCAGGAGGCACTCCACACTCTGCTTAATGACCCACATGTTTATTTAACATTATATTGGATTTAAAGGTTTTGGAGACAACTGCTGAGATTTGGAGAAGTCAAAATCTATTTTCTCCAAACAAAAAAAGAAAAGAAAAAAGAAAAAATCAGCTATGGAGGAGGGGTGTCCGGGGCAGAGGATCTGATTTCTCAACTCTTTTTGTGGAACATCATGATGGAAAAAAGTGTCACTTTTGAGCCAAATTGCCTATCAGCTCCAGCCAGCATGGGCAATGGTGGAAGATTATGAGGGATGTAGCAATTTAGCAGCATTTGATGGATTTATCAGCTAACCAGCAAGAACTTTGAAGGTATTAGACTCAACATGTGGCTTAATTGGACAAGATATATTTAACACCATCAAACAATAACATCTAGCTATCCTACTGGTCCTTGGGAAGCACTCAATAAGTGGATAAAAATGCCAAATCCAGTCTTAACATCTGGCTGACTGTGCAACAAACAACAACAACAACAACAACAACAATAACAACAATAATAATAGGAGTGTGCCAAAGGTCTATTCCATAACCCTACTTATTTAATTGAAATGCAGATTATACCATGGGAAATGCTGGACCAGAAAAAAATGTTGAAATTAAAATTGCTGGAAGAATTAGTAGCAACGTTATGTCTGCTTATGATGTCACCTTGGTGGCTGAAAGCAAAGAAGACATAAGGGATCTCTTGTTGAAAGTGAAATTAGGAATCAGAAGCGAAGTGACTCAGCATCGGTTCTGGGACAGCTGACAGCCTGGCATGGGGAGTAGAGTGATTTTTATACTCTTTTGGACCTTTGAGATTGAGATGCCTGATGGGGTTATTTGATTTGATTCGATTCTGTATTCTAATTATCCCTATTTGGTTTCCTCGGTGGTGGTCAGGCTCAAGGCTAGTCTTGGGGAAAGATGGAGAATGTAAATTCTGTGTGGCTTTGTGTTTTGTGACTTAATCAGGGGTGGGTTCTGGTTTTCTTTGCTGCCGGTTTGCTCAGTGTTGCTTCGCGCAGGCGCGCTTTGCGCGCGCTTCGTGCATGCACAGTGCTTAAAAAAAGCTGCGCATGCACAGAAGCAAGAAACAAAATACGGCCGAAAGAACCGGTTCGGGGGCGTGGCAGGGCTGGGTTGCTGCCGGTTCTAGCGACCCAGGCCGCCAAGTTACTGCTGGTTCTATAGAACCAGTCCGAACCGGGAGGAACCCACCTCTGGACTTAATCCTTAATCCTGTCAATTCAGCCTGTCTCAGTCTTCTAACTGGGGTTACTCTGGCTGGGAGGCAGGCATTGCTTTAGCTTCTATGGATGGTTTTTCTTTGCCTTCTCTGGGTGCATGGAAATAAAGAGGGGTGTGTGTCTTATGATTCGTCCTACATTATGATCTCTTAAATCCAGAAGAGTCAGAATAATTAAATGACAACAATGTTAAAGGTTAGGCATTAGATCTAAAGTCTTTTTCTTAAGTTAGTAACTTCAGAACCCCAGGCAAGGATATTCTTATGTGCTGCAAAAGGACTGAATGCATTTTGCCCAGTTAAGCCCATATGTTGAATTCAGTGCATTAAAGGTTTTTGCTGGTTAGGAGAAATCCATCATAGCTGGATGGGACTAAATCTGGATTTTGAACCTGATCACTTTATGAATAATCCATTTCTTTAATAAGAAGCAGTTCACAATTAGTTTGTAATTTATTTTTACACCCACAGCCACATAACTGCTACTATCCTAATAGGGCTCCCTACCCAAAATATCATTTCCTGAAACTCTATTGTCTTTTCCATTACTTGACAGATATTAACAATGTGATCTCAGGTGCCTTTGTCTCTTTACACACTGAGCAGTTCTCATTCCATGAATGGTTGAAATCTGGATTGCAAAATCTTCAGCATGTGAAATAAGTTCAATAATTGTGGGGGGAGGGGGTTGAGCATTCTTTAGCACTGTCTTTTGCTCTTTTCTCCACGGCTGCATTTTCTATATCTGCTCATATTTTTATTTATCATTTAATTAATGCACATAGTCCCCTGACTCAGCATAAGGCTCGGGGCCCATGCATCAAACATTTATAAACGGCAAGCTGCCGTAAACAGCATCAACTGGCAAGGATTTAAACAATTCTGCTGGTGTTTCATCAACCCCTGAAGCTTTGTGATTAGCGATGTTTTCTAGGGCCCATTAAACTTCACTTTTGAGAAGGCCTTGATTTGGGTCTCATGTCTTTGTACATGGGAGTGATTTGTGGGCTTTTGTGTAGAGCTCTTCTCCATATTCAAGCCAACTCTTTTTATATCTTCTTTTTCATTAGAGCTTTGTTGTCTTTGACTTTTACTGTGCTCATCTTTTATACAAGTTTCCCTTTATTTCTTTAATTTTCTTCAGTAAATGTCTTGTCCTTCACATTTGATTGTTGTCTCTAAATAAGCAGGGCTAAGATGTCTCTCCAATTTGGTCTGTACTGAAGCTGGGTACATTTTTGTCTCTTGTGGTTGCCCTTTGATTTTCACAGTTCCTTAGCTACATTCAATGTGTCAGCAATTTTATCTTCTTTTGCTTTTCACAATACAGAATGTCTTTATTTGCTTCGTTTGTAATGATAGCATAAATTTAGGGTTCAGAGTTCTTCAGGAATACCACTCTATCAAATCATTTATTGGACCTGTATATGGAAAAGACCCAGTTTGGTGCACAGGCAATCCTCATTTAGTGACCATAATTGGGACTGGCAACTTAGGTGTTAAATGAAGCAGTTGCTAAGTGAAACCACAATTGTGCTTGCAATCTTATTTCAGCTTTCTTTTGCTTTACAGACCTGTGAAAGTTGCAAATGTATGATTGGCAATAAAGTTACTCTTTCATCACTATCATAATTGCGAATGGTCACTAAACGAGGCAGTCGCTAAACAAGGACCATCTGTATGATTAAGGCATCAGGCTAGAACTCTGAGAAATTGAGTTCTACATCTGCAGTAGGCACAAAGCCATATGGGGGACTTTGATAACTACACTGTCATTTTTTGTTCTCTATCAACAAGGTGTTGCTAATTAGGCTACAACTGTTCAACATTAGCTTCCTCTGCCTCTCTGGTTGGACTTGGCAGAGAGCTAGATCATTATACACGTAGTCCTTGACTGATGGTCATTTGTTTAACAACTGTTCAGAGTTACGATGGCACCAAAAAAAGTGACTTATGACAGTCCTTTCACTTATGACAATTGCAGTGTCCCAATGGTCACATGATCAAAATTTGGGCGCTTGGCAACCAGAATATACCCGTGTTTCCCCAAAAATAAGACCCTGTCTTGTATTTTTTTGAACCCTGAAATAAGCGCTTGGCCTTATTGCCATGCACTCAAAAGCCCGATTGGGCTTATTATCAGGGGATGTCTTATTTTGGGGGAAACAGGGTATTTACGACTCTTGAAGCATTCTGGAGTCATGTGATTGTCATTTGTGACCTTCCCCATTGGCTTCCAACAAACAAAGTCAATGGGGGGAAGCTGGATTCGTTTAACGACTGTGCAATTCTCTTAACAACCATGGCAAAAAAAGAGTCGTACAAGCAGCTCAACTGAGTTAATGAACAATTAATCACAGAAATTCCAGTATCAATTACTATCATAAGTCAATGACTGTAATACTGAAACGATTCCTTAGATTCAAGTTGAAATAATTTTTTTCATTTTCAGAGTTGCATCTTCAGTGTTCTTTCCTTAATAATGATGAATACTCCATTTTTTTCTATAGTCTTTTCCAAAGTTGATAATATGACATTCCTTGGACGCAGTACCCCACTCCAGTTTATTTCATTTTTCTGATTCCCAGAATATCCGTATTCAATGTATTCATCTGCGATTTCTTACATGTATATTATGGCTTTTCTCTAAGTAGGTGTAAGTCCTCATTTTATTCTCACAATAGCACTAGCACTTAGACTTACCGTATATACCGCTTCACAGTGCTTTACAGCCCTCTCTAAGCAGTTCACAGAGTCAGCCTATTGCCCCCAACAATCTGGGTCCTCATTTTACCCACCTCGGAAGGATGGAAGGCTGAGTCAACCTTGAGCCGGGGAGGATCGAATCGCCAAACTGCTGGCAGCCGGCAGTCAGCAGAAGTAGCCTGCAGTACTGCATTCTAACCACTGCGCCACCACAACTCTTATATTTCAATAACAGCTCTGGGCAGTCGGTTATGCTGAGATAAGATGAGAAATTGCACAGACAGCAACTATTAGTGGCGGGACTTCAAAGTGGGTCCCTGGAGCCAGCCTAACACTACTCAGTTTTGATGCTGGCCAATAGTGCACTTAATAATCACAGAATCATAATTCCATGTTTAGTAGAGTAGACTTCCTAACAAGACTTTTTTAAAAAATAGCCTTTGTAGTACATCGTAAAATCTGTGTTTCTACCTTGATTTATAGAATGCTGGGGCATAAGCTTAATAGCATGGCTTTCGGACAGGAAATCCTCCAAGTTAAACATCAACCTCCACCAACTTTGCTACGGTGAAAGGAGCCTCTTCTTCCCATTATAAATCTTTGATTCCCATTTGCACCACAATCCGTTACAAGAGATTTCCAGAAATTCCTATGTTCGCCAACTGATGGCCCACCAAGACAGGTTTGCATATGGTCTCTAGAGCAAAAGTGCCCATTGAATTAACTGGGATGGTCCCATAACCCTGCCTGCCCCTTCAGAATATAATCCTATTTTTCTAGAAGGAGAATCTTCCTAAATCAAATATTGGAAATGACCTAAATGACCTACGCTTAGGCATGACCTAAGCGTAGCTCATAAAATTGTCTGCTACAACGTCCTTCCTGTCAACGACTACTTCAGCTTCAACCACAACAATACATGAGCACACAACAGATACAAACTCAAAGTGAACCGCTCCAAACTCGACTGCAGAAAATACGACGTCAGCAACAAAGTGGTCAATGCCTGGAATGTACTACCTGACTCTGTGGTTTCCTCCCCAAATCCCCAAAACTTTACCCTTAGACTGTCTATTGTTGACCTCACCCCATTCCTAAGAGATCTGTAAGGGGCGTGCATAAGCGCACCAGCGTGCCTACCGTCCTTGTCCAAATGTTCCCTTTTATTTGCACCCATCTTATGTATATAAATAATGTTATACATGTATATTACCAAATACGTACTTGACAAAAATAAATAATTTAAATTAAAATTAATGATACGCAAAAAACAAACAAAACTACCCACCTGGAAAGTTATAACTTTGTGTACACACCTCCATTCCCAAATTATGCCCTTCTCACAGTTTTTTGGAGCTGTTTTTTTTTTTTTAATTATCACATTTCTCCTCTCTCATTCTTGTCTTCTGAATTTCTTATTTTTAAACCGTACTAATCAGCACTGCAATCACATGTTGGAAAATGAGATTCAAGTTGGTTCCTTCTTTTGTTTTCACTTTTCTGTATGCTCTACTTATCTCATGGCTTCTAGATTCCATCTCCTATTTGACTTTCCCTGAATGTATTGGGTCAAACCCTCGTAACTCCTCCAGAATTATAATACCTATAATGCTGAAGTATCTGGAATAGTGTACAGGTGGTCTTCGACTTACAACAGTTCATTTAGTGACCGTTCAAAGTTGCAACGGCCCTGAAAAACTGATTTATGACCGTTTTTTCACACTTACAATCCAGGGGTGGGTTGTAACTTACCTCGCTGCCAGTTCGCTTCCTCCTGCGCCACGTGGCCGCGTGTGCGCTTCGTGCGCGCATGCACAGTGCCAAAAAATTTAAAAAAATCCCCTGAAAAAGCCAAAAACAAGATGGCGACACATGCGCAGTGCCAGAAACTCGGCTTCTGCGCATGTGTAGAAGAAATATAAAAAAAAAAAAAAATCCCAAATTTTTTTTTTCAAAACAAAAAAATATTCCAAAAAAAAAAGATGCTGGCGCCCACGGACTGGCACTGACCAAACCGGATCTGTGATGTCACCGTGACGTCACCAGCGGGTCGCTACTGGTTCAGGCGAACCAGTCCGAACCGGGAGGAACCCACCTCTGTTATTACCGTTGCAGCATCCCTGTGGCCACGTGATCAAAATTCAGACACTTGGCAACTGACTCATATTTATGATGGTCGTAGTGCCTTGGGGTCATGTGATCTGCTTCTGTAACCACCTGACAAGCAAAGTCAAATGGGGGAAACCAGATTCACTTAACAACCAGTTAAGTGAATCTGGTTAACCCATTAACTGCAGTGATTCACTTAACAACTGTGGCAAGTCGTAGCAAAACTCACTTAACAAATGTCTCACTTAACAACAGAAATTCTGGGCTCAATTGTGGTCGTAAGTTGAGAACTGCCTGTTTTGGGACTCATGATAAGGAAGTTAGGCCTGAGAATGGGGACATATAAAGCAGCCATTAAAGAGAAATTTGGATAAGATGTGACATAGTCCAGAGATCAAAAGAAGCATGAGAAAGAAACCCAGAGTTGATTTTTGTCTAGTACAAGAGTGGATAGAATCTGGGACAGATTTTCAAGATTCTGTTTTGACACCCTGTAACAATAAAGAATAATTCCTAGAATCCTGGCAGTATCTGTTTCTTGACATAGGCTACTTTGAATAGAACTCCATTATTGACAGCACCAATTCTTCCCAACCTTCTCCTTTCATCTCCTTTCGGTCTATTATTGCTACTAGCTCTGGACTGCAGTTTTGTGGACAACCACTAGATGACAACAAAAAATATATTTTTGGTATCTCTTTGCTGTCACCTAGTGGTCATTTCAATGTTTACCCTCCAGATCTCGGGTCCTAATCAGAGGTGGGTTCCTGCCGGTTTGGACCGGTTCTTTAGAACCGGTAGCGGGAATTTCCCCCTGCTCGCTGAACCGGCTCTCTCGGCGGCGCCATAGGTGGCGCCATCTTGTTTTTTGCTTCTGCGCACAGACAGAAGCTGGTTTTTTAGCACTGCGCATGCGCGCACGCACCATGCAGTGCACCCGCGCGGCGCGTGAGGAAGCGAACTGGCAGCGAGGTAAGCCAGAACCCACCCCTGGTCCTAATCATAGATGCTTCTTGAGAGCAGGTGCTATTTTTTCTTAAGGAAGTATGGGAAACAAATGGAAAAGTAGAGACCTGAGTTAAACATGACCCCTGATTCTCTTCTGTAACATCCTTGGAGTTCCATCCAATGAGGGTTGCCAAAAGTCACTTGTACGGTTTCAAGGGAGCTGCAAAAACCTTAATGAATTCCAAAAATGGTCTTAATGCAGTTTTTAAAGGGAACCCCCCCCCCCACACAAATACACAACATTGCACAAATTTTTCTTGATTTGAATACAGAACTTCACCCAATATTAACTTTTCATACACTCAGGGACACTGGCTCTTTTCTACGAAAGCTTCTGCCAGTCCTTTAGCATGAATCTGCAGTCAGCAGTAACAAGGACAACAGGGACAAATGAAGCCAATTTAGTTTAGCATAATCTTTCCATAGTAATAGTGTTTGTCTTTAGAGGCATCACACGACTATTGTTTTCTCTGCTGCTGTCCTTTTTTAAATATAAATTTTATTAAAAAATTTAAGGAGAACATAAAAACTAATACAAAATAAAGAAAACAAAGAGAAAGAAAGGGAGAAAGGAAAAAAGAAACAAAAATGAAGAAAGGATAAAAGAAATAAAAAGAAAAATGTTCCAATTTCCTCTGCCGCAAATATAAATTGATCTTTCGCTCTGTGCTTACAGAAAAAACCCACTTTTTAATTATCCAATTTGGTTTTCACTGCTGCTGTCCAATAGGACTATCTGCTGTGAGGTCAGGTAGTTAGCCATAAGGGTACCAGACATGGGCTGCCAAAATCCTATGACTCATGTCAGCCACATTCCCTCCAAATGGATTGGGTTACAATTCCCACATTCTTCAGACAGCATGGGTTAAGGCTGCAGTAGGGTAAATTTTAGGCAGAAATAGGCAGGGAAGATTAATACTTGCAGCTCATGCATAGAAAATGTGAAAGGAGATGCTCTCTGCCCAACTGCTTAGCCATACAAGCTGAATTTAAGCATTCACTGGATGGCTCCACTTGCTGTCACGAAACAACAAATAGACAGCAATAAAATTAAGAATTCTGCATCCTTCTCTTCCCCATTTCTAACCCCACGGGATTTGGTGCCCGCATTGGTGGAGCAACAGTGCCACCTTCTGTTTGCTATAATAATTGCAAGCAGCATCCAAGTCCTTATATATATTCTTGATTAAAATTATAGAGTATGCAGGATTTTCTTCCTCTTTATTTCTTTTCCCACCACTTCAGGAGGACAGATTGAAAATCTGGGTATTTTAAAAGGTAAGAAATAGCCTTTGCTTTGTTCTTTTAAACAGCAATCCTCGAATGTGGGAGAGAAAATGGCTTCCTGCTCTCTGAAATAATGAAGTGCCAGTTCTTAGTGGGAACTTGATTTCAATGTTTTTTGCAATGGCCTTTTAAATGCATTAAATGCATAGCTACTATTTATTACTTTTGCTCTGCAGGAGAAATGTTTTCCCCAGTAATAGCTTTCTGATAATTGCATATAAAAATGTACATATGTGTATGATTTATATCCTACCCTCGCTTCAGGAGCTGAAAGCAATTATTATTTTTAATCACCTGTGTGGTACATTTGGCTGAGAAACCAGTGGCTGGGCCAAAGCCTCTTATGAGCTTCCATAGCTGAAGGCAGAATGTGCGTCTCCTGGCTCCTAGTCCAGCATCGTAACTACTACACCCCATTAGCTGTGTAGAACAGGTTTGTCCAAAGTGGTCAATAGGACTATCGAAGAGGACAGTATTGTTATTTGTAGTTCTATTGAAGTCATATTTTTCCATTATTTTCATATAATAAATGTTTGTGGGGATTGATGAACAATCTGAAAAAAAAAATGAAAAAGTCAATGAGCACAAGAGTTTGGGGGACCCTGGTGTCACTAACCAGCTAGGTAAACATATCGGGCATAGTTCTGGGAAAGTCTGCTCCAGAGGTAGTAGCATACAATTTCCTTCCATTTCTTACAGTCAGAAGAGTTGTCAGTACCTTCAGTCAAAGGCTTACTAAAAGAACAACCCGTTTTTTTTAAGGAGAAAAAGGTTGAAGGGGGAGGGGGGGTGAAGGCTGAGGGTCACCTGTGGGAGCAGAGCATCATGGGAAATGGCAAGGTTGATTGGCTGAAACTGCGAAGAGGCCACTCTCTACCCCAGCTGTCTATCAGGAGAGAGTAAAGCAATACTGCGTCATAGTGACACAGGCCCTGCCCCTTTGCAAACTGCAGTTTGATATTACATGCACATGGAAAGGGGTACAGCTTGCAGCATGCTGGCCTTTTATCACTGGGGAAAATGCTTTGGATGCTGCGAAATGCCTCTGCACTCGACACTGCAACACTTTACGTCGAATCTGCCCATGCCAAGCAGTGGGGAAAAAATGAGGCAGCGGTGTGGTCCTTGTGCATGCCAATTTCTCCATCTCAGCCCAGCACCAGCTTATAGAAAAGGATCACAGCTTCATGGTTACAATATATGCATTGTGTATAGAACATCACAGGATCAGTCCCAGGAACACCCACACCATCTCTTGCTTGAAACCTTGGAGAGCTGCTGCTAAGTCAAAATTGGATGTACCGGTATTCATTAATTTCTATCCTTTTCATCTGGGAACTCAAGGCAATATTTCAATTCCTGGAATGTTCCTTGTAGAAGCAACTGTGAGAGGTAGGCTAGGCTGAGAGAGAGAGTGCCTGAACCGAATTTTACTTTGCCTGGACCAGAATTTGGCTCTCTTTGTCCAATACCTTCACTGTTTTGCCAATCGCCAATCTTGGTCTAAGGAAGCATCCAGCCTTTTAACCTGGAGCACCAACCATTCGGTGGTCCACTACCATTCTTTCACACAGCAAACAAGCCTCACCTCCACCTGTATCTAACTAGAGAACAAACAAACCTTGGTAATATCCTCTTTCTGATGTGCTCCTTGCTTTCTTTTCAGCTCTAGGTTGTCCATAATTGTAGGAGTGTTTTCCCTTTTGTTGCACCATCACCTAAGAGCAGCCTCAAAGTGAGGTAATCGATTAGGCCTTTCCCCTGTTATCCTGAACGAAGGTCAGTGACTTATTAAGAGAGGATATGGATCAGCCAAATGTCTTGTCTATATGACATATTTTTCTGATTCAAGGCACTTCAAGTCAAGAGTGGGAAGAGCCCAGAGATTTTTTCCCCACTGCACTAACCCATAGGTTTGCTCTTAGCTTAGCATAGTACTGGATTTATGAATCCAGATATTTGTGGCTTAGTCAAACCATGATTAAATATGCTAAGCACACCCTATCCACTAAGCTGCAGTTTATTTCTAGGGGAAAATTGACTGCAGATTTCAGGACCATTTCTAATAAATCAGTGTGGTTTCTGGGTTTTTCTTTCTTTCTTAAGATTCTTGAATTTTCCCTACAATTTCAGCATGATCCCTCATTTCAGCTACTCAAATTTTATAATCCAGTCACTGTCTTCATTTCTCCCTTGGAGGATCCTCTGAAAACATGTGGTTAGTGTAAAGCTGTTAGTCTTGTTCATTCTTCGGAGCCTTGCAGGTGCCCACGCTCCCCATTTCTCTCTCAAGGTATGTGTCAAAACAGGGAAGAAACGCCTTGTTGTTCTGGCAAGCTTCCTTACAACCCTACATGTACAAGCCTCCACTTATCGGACTGTGGTTTCTCTTTCCTAGTTTCTCTTTACCAGAAAAACAAAATTAAGGGAGAGACAGATTATGCAAATATGGCGGTGCTGAGCGGGCAACATTATTTAATAAGTTTTATGCATGTGTGCTAAGACTCTGACAAGGAGCGCTGGCACAAAATTAGAGGATTACTAGTATGCCCCTATTTTTCCACTATTTAGAGGGTGCCAGAGCAAGCAGAAGGGTCATCTGGAAGGGAAGAAAGTAGCTAGAAGATCAGATGTGGAAGGAACAAGTTGGGACAGTTAGAAAGTTGGGGATAAATCACCAGATCAGCTTTGTCCCTCTACTGAATGGTACATTTAAGAATAAAGACTAGGGCTTCTTGAGTTATAAGCAGATTATTCTGATAATGATCATTCTCTTCCACTCAAGTTCTGGGATACCTGAATGTGGAACACGTTACACTTTTTAAATTTAAAATTCCTTTATACAGGCTTTTTCCAGGCCGTTTCGGTAATTAAAATTTTAATTACAGGCTAACTAAAAAGGTGATGAGAGCCAGTCTGATGCAGTGGTTAAGATACCAGGCTAGAGGCCAGGAAACTGTGAGTCCTGGTCCTGCTTAGGTATGAAACCTTGCTGTGAGATGGGCAGCACATAAATTAAACAGATAAATTAATTAATTAATTAAAAATGCTGCCTAGGAAACAAGCAGGTAAGAGAGGCAGGAGCACCGACTGGTTTAATGGTCAGAGAAAGAAACTTGGGAAGAACTCTCCCTAATGGATCAAGCAGTTCAAAGTGGTAGCAAGAAATTTGTGCCTTCAGACTTGCAAGATTCTGTTAATGTAGCCTTACAATAAAGTAGAATTAGTTCATCTAATCCTGTTTCCGGTCTGGTTTACCTGGGAGGACTGACAGTTGCATATCTAATAGGATCAAAGTTGTAGTAGACAAAGGCTATAATTTGTTCCCTACCAGCAAGCAATCGTAGGACAAGAGAGATCATTTCTGTCAACAACTCGAGGAAAGCCTCCGGAGCCTGGGGAGGGCAAAAACGCCTCCCCTTGCCATGGTGCAGGAGTCCAACTAGGCCACGCCCACCATGGCCACGCCTACCCAGCAACCGGGCAGAGAACCCCTTGCTAAAAATTTTGAAGCCCACCCCTGAGTAGAATTATTTCATCTAGTCCTATTTCCTGTCTGGTATGCCTTGAAGAGCTCACAGATATAATCAACAAGCTTACCAACACCTCCACATAGATCCATTTGATTGATTGATTAATTATGTGCAGTCAACTTGTTTTTGACTCCTAAGGTCCACATTGATAAATTTTCTCCGTGACATCTGTCCCTAATCTGCTCTTTCAAGTCTTCCTCATCATCACTTTAACTGAGTATCCACCTTGCTGCTGGTTGTCCCTTCTTCTCTTTCCTTCCACCTTTCCTGGGATTATAGTCTTTTTTTTTTTTAGAGGGCCGGGTCTTTGCATAATGTGTCCAAAGTGGAATAATTTCCACTTGATTATTTGTACCTTAAATCAAAACTCTGGATTGATTTGTCTGATGATCCTTTGGTTTCTTTTTCCTGCCTGTCCACTGCATCCTCACGGGCCTTCTCCAGCACCAAAGTTCAAAAGTGTCAAAACTCTTCCTATCTGGCTTCCTTCTTCCAAGTCCAATTTTTGCTTTCATAGAGTGTCACAGAAAATACCACATGGTTTAAAAATAACCGCTGACAATTCCGTTTGGCCATTATCAGCCAATAAAGTTGCTCCAGAATCATCCATTTGCTCTGATCACCAGGCAGCTGCATTTCTCCCAACTGGGATTAACAGGAGCTATAGTTTTAAGATCTGAGAGATCAGGATTTCCCCCGCCCCTTGTTATAAACTTTTCTCCCATCTGCTCCCATCTTTCTAGGGCTTCCTTCCTGTCCTTTTATTATCAGCCAGACACACAAAAGTTAATCCAGAAAAGTGCTTTATTTTATCGTGCTCAATTTCTGGGTTAAAAGCCCAAAGGCAAGGGCTGGTTAATTCAAACATTCAGCAGGCCAATTATTATTATTATTATTTTTGTCCAGGAGTAGAGGGGAAAAAAAAGTTACCTGCTCTCCCCAACCCAACCCATGACTTTATTGATAAGACACAGGAGCTGTGCAGTAGAAACTCAACAGGTATATCTTTCCTAGCCTCAAGAGTCTGCCACACAGCTTGTAAAGTGGGACAGGTAAGTTGTATCTCTAGGTAATGTTGACTTCAGCCCAGTGGTGGGATTCAATATTTTTTACTTCCGGTTCTGTGGGCGTGGCTTGGGCGTGGCGTGGCTTGGTGGGCGTGGCTTTGTGGGCGTGGCTTTGTGGGCGTGGCAGGGGAAGGATATTGCAAAATCTCCATTCCCTCCCCACTCCAGGGGAAGGTTACTGCAAAATCCCCATTTCCTCCCGATCAGCTGGGATTCGGGAGGCAGAGAATAGATGGGGGCGGGACCAGTCAGAGGTGGTATTTACCGGTTCTCCGAACTACTCAAAATTTCCGCTACTGGTTCTCCGGAACTGGTCAGAACCTGCTGAAACCCACCTCTGCTTCAGCCATAAGCAGAGTGGACAGCTAGAACATGCTGTAGTCCAAAATATCAGCTTTCTACCTCAGTGTACAACCTGGTTATATTCACACAACCTTACAGTTTGTGTGGAATCCCACTAGCCTTCCAACATCCCCAGGGGGCTGGGTAGCTGTGGTTCAAATGCTGTGGCTTCTTTGAGCATAATATGTGAGGTGAATAGCCACTATTTTATTAAGCCTGGGCTTTGGGAATTAAACTAAAGTCAGTCTCATTCAAATATTTATGGAGCTGGCAAAAAGCATGATGGAAGGAATTATGCTTCATTTCTATGATATACTACTAACAGATGGGGAGGCTTCACATTTTTGCCCTCTGTGGCACAAAGTTGTTAATATGTCTATATTATTTTTTTTAAAAAAATCTAAGTTCATGACTTTGTTGTGTCCTTTTCTCAAATCATGGATGTGTATTTATTTATTTGATTTATATAGCTACCCCTCTCATTTTTATATGACTCTAGGTGGCTTACAATGAAATTAATAAGATAATGTAAACATAATGAGTAAAAAATAAAACACATAGCAACAGGGCTTTATCTAACCAATCATTCATACAGCCAAGAGATGGGCTCTATTATCCCACACCCCAGGCTCAGGCACAAAACCCTCCATTGCTTTGTAGTATTTGTGTGACATGTGGAAATTCAACAGGAAACATGTTGGGATGATGATGTACACAGGTCCCTTCTGGGAAATTTTTGCTAAGTTGCATGCTGGTTCAAGGGAAAGGAGCCCTGTATGCCAGCCTAACTTGCATACCTGCAAAATAAGTTTTTCTGTACGTGAAAGGCCACAAATAGAGAGACAGTTTGGTGTAGTGGTGAAGCTATTGGCCTAGAAACCAGGAGATTGTGAGTTCTAATCTGGCCTTAGGTGTGAAAGCTGGCTGGGTGACCTTGGGCCAGTCATTCTCTTTCAGCCCAACCCACCTCACAGGGTTGTTGTTGTGGGGGGGAAATAGGAGGAAGGAGTATTAGGTAAGTTCGCTATCTTGAATTATTCATACAGTAATAAAGATAGGATAAAAATCTAATAAATAAATAATTACACGGTCCAGGACTTTGCTGGGTAGCTCTTTCAAAAAAATGTATCTGAGTTAATTCATATTTTGGTTCAGGAGTCTACTCTATATCTCTATAAAATTTTATTTTATTTTATTATTTATTTATTAAATTTGTTTGCTGCCCATCTTTCTGTGAGGCCTGTGACTTTTCTAAGAGAGAACCATTCTGCCAATTAAGGAATGACTATACTAGACTTATATCAGCTGTAGAGATACAGAAGAAAGATCTGATTCCACATTGGAAGGACATCTGACCAGAACAATAATTCCCTCAGAGAGGCAGTAGGCAACCTCTTTTGGAGATGGCTAGCTCAGGTCCACAGAAAGATTTAAATATTTTGAGGCTACGACATCCCAGTAGAGAACCACAGAGATCCTGTTTCTTTCTTCATTTTAAATTTCTTTATTGGGATGAATATGTCAAAACATTGAAAGGAGGGTTCTGAGGTGCTTTTGAGCTAAATCTGGGCCTTCCCACCAGATCAGGGCAGGGGTGAAATGCTCCCGGTTTGTGCATGCATGCGGGTCGCCGGACAGCCGGTAGCGACGGAAGCGGGAGACTTCGCCCACCTGCCCAGACGCTGCCATTTGGGTTGTTTTACCCTCTGCGCATGCGCAAAGCGTTCTGCGCATGCGCAGAGGATAAAAGAACCCAAATGGCGGCGTCTGGGCGGGTGGGCGAAGTCTCCCGCTTCCGTCGCTACCGGCTGTCCGGCGACCCGCAGGCACGCCCGAACCGGGAGCATTTCACCCCTGGATCAGGGGTGGTATTCACTTACTTTCCCTATCGGTTCGCAAATGTGAGTGCGAGTGCGCCTTCCGCGCATGCATGTGGCCTTCCGCACATGCGCTTTGCTGGCGTGCACGGCTTGCATGCATGCACGCAGCTTCAAAACGTGCCTAAATAGGACGGCATAGCGCCGGGGCGGGTCACCCGCAGGTCGCTACTACCGGTTCGCCCAAACCAGTCCGAACCGGCTGAATACCACCTCTGCACCAGATAAAAGAAAATTGAAGAGTGTAGATTATTATGAAATTAAAGCAAGTGATGCTTCAAATTTCTTGGAGGAAAGTAGTAGATAACTACAATCTTACTTGTAAACATGTTGCAGAGTTCTTTATCTAGAATGCATTGGTCTAAAGTGAGGGGTGCCCTTTCTGCATATTCAGAGGTTGTCCTCTTCGGTGTAATCAATCAATCAGAATAGAGCTGGAAGGGACCTTGGAGGTCTTCTAGACCAGCCCCCTGCTCAAGCAGGAGACCCCTTAGTTGTTACTACAACTCTGGGGACCCTGAAACTGTAAATTAAATTAAATTTGCAATTAAAAAAAAAACCCACTTGTGCTCTGTCTTAATAGTTGCCTGACATGTTTATAATTTCTGAGGAAACTTTCCTTCCAATAGAAGAGAAGAGAAAACTTTCCTTGTCAGCTTCTCTATTGTTTCGCATAATCTGAGCCATCTATTGAGTGGTCTTTATGTCTAGCCTTCTACATTTATTGCAAAATAAAAGCAGCTGAATTAAATGGGACTAATTTCCAGTTAGGTTCACAACACTGATTATTCTGAAGCTTCAGTTCTGTACCTACTATTAAATGCTATTATAGATTTATTTCTGAGTAAAGTTTCATACTGTACACATCTCTCCAAATTGAAATAAGAGTGGCCCTTATTTTATGGGTACAATATCTGTTACCAGAAGAGGGCGGCCTAACCTGTCAAAGTTGGTAAGGATTGTCATCCCTTCCATTGAACAGGAAGGACAACTCTGTTTCCAGCCTGCCTTCTCAGTTTTGGGCTTTGTGTTATAAATCTTGCACAGGACTCCCAAAATTATATGCTACAAGGACGATCCAAATCTCATCCTTATAGCATATCAACGTTGAAGAGGTTTTGGGAATATCATCCAAAGTTAGATGTAGTACTAGTTTTCACCAGCAGAGGGCGGGAACCATCTTTTTCTGTCTGACTTGTTGCACTGCAGAATAAGTAAAACAAGATAAAAAGAAACTATGCATTGTTAACCAAGATAATCATACAATAATTCACAATAGAGAAGAAGAAGAAGAAGAAAAAAAACCAGAAAATGCACATAAATTTGGTGCTGAATCAGAAAGGATGAAAGGTATGTTAACTTTTTTTTGCCAGCTTCTCTCTATAATGAGGCTTTTTTTTTTTTTTTTTTTTTTTTTTGATAGAGACTTTAACATTATCATTTTTGGATTCTAGTAGTCAGATACCCGAGTGCAGGGCTGCAACATTTATGAGGAACAGATTTCTGTTCATTGGATCACCAGTTATAATTATTGTAGTACAGTGCATTATTTAGGTCATCTCAGACGTTATAAACTACTAGATTGTTCCAGGTTGACCCATTTTTAAAAAAAATTAAAATTAAAAAAAAAACGGATTTTATATTTTCAAGAATGGGGACCAATCATTGTTATTCTTCAGTTGGCCCACCTAAATGTAATCTGAAATTGTTACGGCACTCATACAAAACCTACATTGGGGATGTCTACGCCACCTTAACATGATATCCTTAGCCAAGTGTGCAGGATCCGCACACTGAGCTAAGTCCAGGTGTAATAGTGTGTGTATTTGGAGCATAACATAACTTAATATGTATACTCATTAGACACTTTGGGTCACGGTATGCTGCAGCTGCCAAAACAACCAATGCAATCCTAGTCTGCATCAACAGAGGGGTAATATCAAGGCCATGTGAGGTGTTAGTATCACTTTATACCAGGGGTGGGTTCTGGCTTACCTCCCTGCTGGTTCGCTTCCTCACGCACGTGTGCATGAGCAGTGTTAAAAACCCAGCTTCTGCGCATGCGCAGAAGCAAAAAACAAGATGGCGCCACCTATGGCGCCACCGAGAGAGCCGGTTCGGGGGCGTGTCCAGCCGGCCATCGCTGCCGGTTCGGTGAGCGGGGGGAAATTCCCGCTACCGGTTCTAAAGAACCAGTCCGAACCGGCAGGAACCCACCTCTGCTTTATACTGCTTTGGTAAGTCCACACTTCAAATACTGGGTTCAGTTTTGGTCACCACGATACAAAAAAAGATATTGAGACACTAGGAAGAGTGCATAGAAAAGCAATAAAGAGGATTAGGGGGCTGGAAGCTAAAACATATGATGAATGGTTGCAGGAACTGGGTATGTGACAGACTAGGAGTGATACGATAGCAGTTCTTCAATATTTGAGGGTGTCACAGAGACATGGGGGTCATCCTATTCTCCAAAGCACCTGAGGGCAGGACAAGAAATAATGGATGGAAGCTTATCAAAAAGAGATCCAACCTAGAAGTAAGGAGAAATTTCCTATCAGTGAGAACAATTAATGAGTGGAATGGCTTGCCTCCAGAAGTTGTGGGTGCTCCAACACTGGAGGTTTTTAAAAAGAGATTGGACAGTCATTTGTCCAAAATCATATATAGGGTCTCCTGCTTAAGCAGGGGGTTGGACTAGAAAACCTCCAAGGTCCCTTCCAACTGTGTTATTCTGTTATTCTAATAGCTAGGTCATTTGAAGGACCGCGTCTCTCCAATCACATCTAGCCACCCAATCAGATCTGCAGGAAGGGTATGTTGCAGGTCCCATACGCAAAGTATTGTCATCTAATACATGTAGGTCCCAGGAGGACAGCTGCTCTTTCTGGAAAGATCTTAAAACAGGGCTTTGCCATCTGATCTGGGGAACTGTTAACAAGTGGCTGCATTGCTGAGGGAATTGAACACACTCCCACAGATTATTTTAAATGATTTTTGTTGTTATATTCATGGTTATTTTGTTGTATTGTTTTTGTGTTTTTAACTCTGCACGTTGCTCAGAGTTACATACATGAGATGGCAGGCTATATAAATTTACCAAACAAATAAACAAACAAATAAACAGTTTATGCAACCAAACTTTCTCATTGAATGCATCACTTACTGTGTGATGTGGGAACTGGCTCAGGCTATTTCCTCACTAGTGATTTGTATCATCCTCTAGTGCCACACAACTATTTTTGTGCCAGTTTCGCAGTAATGAAGACAGGCGTCATATTGCCATGAGGGTGACTGGATCACGCTCTAAATCACCATTCAGGAAACTGTTTTGTTTGATAAATGATTCAGGGGTGTGATTTACCTTTCATGCCAAGCCACAATTATGCCATGCATGTTCTATAAACTCAGTCAATTCTGGCTTGTTTAAACAAAATCCAATTAAGCAAACCACGTTTTGATCAAACTATCCCCATCAACTTCGGCTACTTTTCTATCACTATTGTTTTATTTATACCTTGGTTTCCACCACCCCACCTGTTTAAACATACCTGCTGATGTATTCTGCAAAAGTTTATACCTTCTTTTTGACCTTCGATTTGGCCCGTAAAAGTGTTATTCTGTTGGGATTTCGATAACATCTTTTCTTCATTATTTTGTATCCCTGTGCTGGGGTGGTGGTGAAAAATCCCTTTCCTGGCGAATATATGATCTTGTCTAGTAAATAAAACTAAGCATTTATTTGGCAGTCCATATTAGCTTCTCTGCCAGACACTTGAATGACTTGAGAAAGGGAGTAGGCGCCTTAGATGGTTGGGAACAGGGAGAGGATCACTGCATTCCTGCTCTTTTCCAGACTATCTGAAGGCTGCAAAAGATGGTTCCAGCGTGGCACTTCTTTGTTCTGCCGGGCCAGACGTCTTTCTTCCCTTACGCAGATCTGCCCCACTTCATCTGGGAAGAGATGCCAGCGGCATATGCAAACAACCACGCTTGCAGCTGCATCTCACCTGTGGGGTTGGCAAGTGCCCGATGGGTTCCTGGCAGTAGGTTTTGAGCTAGTCTGCAACCACACAAGGCCGTAAGATGCTGAAGCTTGGGAAGATGCCAACACCTGGTTGGAGGATTATCTGGCCTCATTATATACCAGCTGCCTTGCCAGGAGAAGGATGTATTGGGCCTATCATTTTGACTGCGGGAACCATGGAAAACAGGCAAGAAACACACGGCCCATTGCCAGTCTCTCGTTTTTCATATTCATACCAGCAAACAATTCAAGCCAGCCTGAAAGTACAAGTAGATCCAATCCAGACCAGACTAAGACGTTCCAGATTCAGCCTGGTCCAGTATTTGAGCATAAGAAGGTCCAGTCTTGTGATGAATTTTTCCAGCTTAACTTGGAAGTACTGGGGATTGAGCCTTGAATATCTGCTTGGAAAGCAGAGGCTTTGCCATTGCTCTTATGGCCCCTTTTGCCTTCTAAGCTGGAGGTTTTCCCTCTGCCTTTTGATTAAACTTCGTGGCTGGACTTCTCACTTTGTTGAGAAGACGACTTTTTCCACATGCACTGAGGTGGCACTCACTTAACTGCCTTTGCGATCGTGTCCTTATTCAGGATGGGAATTGATCTTTAGTTCTCATTTCTAAACTGTGAAACGATTGCCTAATTTATGACTTATTTATGCTCGGTTCTTAGTATTGGCAATTCAGTTGTTAGTGTTTTACATTAGCTTGCACTGGATGTATCAGAAGCAATCAGCTGCTGCTGCTGCTTCTGTCTTCCAGATGTTTTCTACTGCAGCTTCCATTTCCTTGTCATTCGCTGGGGCTGATGAGAACTACAGTCCAAAATACCCAGGACCTCCGTCTCTCAGCACTAAATAATCAATTCCCAAAATATATGTATTTGGGAAGCATTCCATAGTCCTATAACTTATCCTCAAAAGTAACGGCTGTCACTCACTCCTTCATTCACTCCTTCCATTTGGTCTCAAGTGTAACCATCATTGAATGAGAGGAAACCTGAGTAAGTGGCTGGAAGAACTATGTCCTGAAGGCTCCTAAGTCTTATCACTTCAGCTCCAATGACTATCACATATTGTTGGTATTTAGCATGAACTTTATGCTACATAAACCTTGATATATATATATATATATA
>QLTV01002579.1:534431-554873 GCA_003457575.1 Thermophis baileyi
GGGGGGGTCGCGGCATTAGAAAGGTTGAAAACCACTGATTTAGACTTATATACTGCCCCATTGTGCTTTGCAGCACTCTCTGGGTGATTTACAATGTAGATGCATTATGTGCATATTCGCCCCCAACAATCTGAGTCCTCCCTTTACTGACCTCAGAAGTATGGAAGGCTGAGTCAACCTTGAGCCCCGTCAGGATTGAACTCCAGGCTGTGGGCAGAGTTAGCCTGCAATACTGTACTTTAACCACTGTACCACCAGGCCTCCAGGATGCTCCTTTTTTCTAACATCTGCTTTTATTTTCTGCTCTGGTTCTGCATTTAGATTATTCTTGTGCACATGGGGATGGAGACAATATTGTGGCCCTGGGAGAAAATATTTAATTCTTGTTGGCCAGTGTGCAGGAATGAATAGAGCTAATTTGGGTTAGTAGCTCAGGTGCTGGCCGAGAAATCAAGAGATGGTGAGTTCTAGTCCTGCTTTAGCCATGAAAGCCACCTGAGTGACTTTGGGCCCATCGCCCTCTCTCAGCCAACTCATCTTACAAGGTTGTTGTTGGGAAATAAGAGGCAGGAGTATTAAGTAAGTTTTTACCTTGATTTATATATAAACAGGGTGGGATAAATGACTGTGGCAAAAGAAAACATAGTACTAACAATAATGAGCACCTTTGTGAAATCCCGAAATATCTGGAGCACCACTTAAACATCATTGGGCATTGATAGCATCACCATCAGTCAATTGCAAAAGGCAGCTTTACTCAGGAAGCACTTACATCCTACAACAATACCTTTGCCACCATCAAACATCAACATCTGCCTATCCCAGGACCTTGGGAAGGACTCGATGGGTGGATATAAATGCCAAATCCAGTCTAAACATCTGGCTGACATTGGGGACCAACCATGATGATGGTGAAGAAGATAATGATGATGTAGCCATTCTCCCCTAGGAGAATCCCTTTGCATTTTCAAACATCAAACAGCAGGGGGCAGCGTGTTGCTGGATAAACAGGGGTCATTCTAAGATCGCTAATCAACTCTTTCAAATAACCACTGTTTCCACACACACCCAAAGTCCCAGAAACATGTTTGCCCTGCACTTTGAATAGCGTCATCATCACAACATCCTGACAATGCTGCGTGCTCCTCCTCATGAGGCAGCAGGTGCTTTAGCAGCTGACCTGCAAGGGAGCACAAAACCCAGCAACACTCCAATGCCTTGTCCTCAGCCTCACTTGGTGATGCTTATTTTTGTGGTGAGTTACAAAAGAATCCAGTCACTGTGAGGAGTTGCTGAGAGGGAGTTTAAGGATTGCAGTTTGAGGGCTTCCCAGGGACAGAGAGGTACAGAAGAGGCAGGAATTCCCTCCACAGGAAGCACGCCACCCAAATCCAGAGATTCGGCCATTGAATGTTGGAGAATATAACATTTGTGCTGTGCCACAGGCAGACAACAAGCATCAAACACTAATATTGCATATGGCCACCAGTGTTAGCCATTCAAGGTAAACCAGATTAAGAAACCCAAGTTAAGCAGTAGGTAGTCCTCACTTAACAACTGCTTGCTTAGTAATCATTCAAAGTTATGACAGGCCTCCCCAAAGCTACCTCTAACCCATTTTAAAGTTATGATGGTTGCACATGTACTCCTGTGGTCACATGACCACATTTATGGCCATTTGCAGCATCTTGTGGTCAGCTGATCACAATTTTCAGCATTTTTTTTTGCCAGTTTCCAGCGTGTACTTCCAGTTTCTGGGAAAAATAAATTGGGAAAAAAGGTTCGTTTAACATCCACAATGTTTGCTTAATGTCCACTGCAAAAAGGTCATAACATCAGGTGCAGTCACATATGTGACTCGTTTAATGACCACCATGATTTACTACCATAATTCAGGGCTGAATTATAGCTATAAGTCAAGGACTTACAGCTATAATTCTACTTTTATTATAACCTTACAGTAATACCGTAGAACCTTTTAAGTCAAAGTGCCTCTCTGTTCCTTACCTTTATCTACCCAAGAACTGGGGAGGGTCGGTCTGAGATGCTTACTCAGATTACATTTCTGCCCCGGACTCAGATTACTTTTAATTGACCATTGTCTTGGTTGTGGTTCTTCCTCCTATCCCCTCCAGGTTAGTCCTTTTTCTTATTATACCACTCATGACATCCTCAAGCACTCGGAGCTGCTTTTTCAACTCAGGTGACTCATGTGAGTGAGTCAAGCTGTATGCTACAAAGGAAAATCTCAGATTTTTTCATAGGGGTATAAACTCCAGTATAGTTTGGGATGGGTTGTTGAATATATATTATGGACTGGTCCAAAAAAATGTATGATTATGCACCATTCAGTTATCTTTAATTTCCCACAATGCACTTGAATGCCCAAGTACTCTGGGGCATTGTGGGAAATTTAAATGAAGGCTCAAAGATAGCATCCTGCCATTTTGCACCATAGACCAAAAACAAACACCAATATCAGGCCTGGTTCAAGCCCATTCAATGGTTTATTTATTAATTTATGGCAGGGGAGAGGAAGGAGCTGGAAGCTGTGTCCCCTTTCCCCATTCATGGTGTTTGGCTAGAGGAGCTTTGTCCAACTTGGTATCCTTGGAAATTTTAGGGGTAACACCTAAAAGAGTTCCAGGCTGGGAAAATCTGATGCTAAAAGAAAAAAGCATCGTGCAATAGCTGTTTCGAATCATGAACCTGTAGGATGCTGCCCCTATCCAAAATACCCCCTGGCTATTTTTCAAAACTTTTTAAATTATTTCATCTTCACTTACATTAGCATTCCAAAGCTCTGCATCCTATTCCTTTTTACAGTTGTCAGCTTTCCCACATGGTTATTGCATAAATGCATTTGCATTGGCTAATTGCTGCAGATCAGACCAATGATAAAGTTTATCTCCTTGCTGTTAAAAACGTGTCTAGCTAATTCCTGCATATGAAGCTGACAAGCTGAAAAATGGCCAGTTCTGCTCCTGCTTTGGAGAAGAAAAAAATTAATAAATTTAAATATAATAAGGGGGGTGAGCCAGTGCTCAGTAAGAAAATCTCTCTGCCCTGTATCTTTAGATGAACTGGGACAGCACCTTACTGCAATGGAGAAAGAGTGGCTGGAAGATCTTGCAGAGAATAAATGCCATTACAGTTTGCTTTGATGGATTTATTATTTATTGAAGATTTTATGCTGTCCTTTTAGAAGCCCACTTAGGGCAGTTTTACAAATTAAAAGAGTGCAATAAAACTATCATAAAAATCTCTGCAGTACAAATCACAAAGGAGAACATGTAAAAAGGAATCTGACTGAGCAAAAAACAACAACCCACCCACCACTGAAGGCTAGCAAATCACCTGGCAACCCACCAACCTCACCTACTTCTACCACTTCCTGACTGCAGCATGGCAACTACTCCAGTTTTGACAGAAGTTCACCAGATAAAGTATGTTTTCCCCTAACCTGAGAGTCTATGGAGATGCTTAGTCATCCAGGTCATGGTTATCCCAAAGATGTTTTTTTTTCCCCAGGAGGCAACTGGATTTGTTTTTTTCTTTGAAGATGTTTCGCTTCTCATCCAAGAAGCTTCTTCAGCTCTGACTCATCCCCAACAGCCTGCGCCTGTCTTCAACAGTGAAGGGACACAGGGCAGAAAACATCCTGCAGCCAAGAAGGCTCCACACCCATTTGCACTATTCAGGTGACCCTGAGGACACAGATAAACCTCCAAGTGGCCCCAATGACTTTCTAAAAAGAATGCAAGTGACCAGCTGTCTGCAAGGAATATACTGTATTTTTCAGAGTATAAAACGCACCGGAGTATAAGACGCACCTTAGTTTTTGGGGAGGAAAATAGGGAAAAAAATTTCTGCCTACCAGGTATTCATCTGGCTAGCCTCCTTAGTCTGGTCAGCTTCAGCGTATTAGTTTGCTGGTTTTCAGTGCGCGCATGTGCGCGCTTTTTATCCCCTGGTTGGGGATAAAAAACAGCTTCTAAAGCACAGCTGATCGTCGGAGAGAGAAGCAATGAGAAAAGCAGGCAAAGCGCAGATCACTTCACTCGCTAGTGCCTCATTAGGGCAGAAAAAAAAGCTTCGAAAAAGCTACATTCAGAGTATAAGGCGCACCCAAATTTTCAGCCTCTTTTGTGGGGGGGGAAGTACGTCTTATACTCCAAAAAATACAGTAAATCCTTCCATTCCCCATTATCCTGTCAGAGCTGAAGAAGCTTCTTGGATGAGAAGTGAAATGTCTTCAAAGAAAAAACAACAAAGTCCAGTTGCCTCCTGAAAAAAAGCAACTTTGGGACCACTAAGCTGAGATGAACAAATGTTGTCCTTGACTTACAACCATTCATTGAGCAACCGTTCAAAGTTACAACAACATGAAAAAAGTAACTTATGACAAAAGTAACATAAGTAACTAGGACTTATGACCGTCGCAGCATCCCCATAGTCACATGATCAAAATTCAGGTGTTTGACAACCAACATATATTTATGACAGTTGCAGCATCCAGGGGTCACGAGATCACTTTTTGCAACCTTCCCAGCCAGCGTCCAAGAAGCAAAATCAATGGGGGAAATTGGATTTGCTTAACAACCATGTGATTCACTTAATAATTGCAATGATTCACTTAACATCCACTGCAAAACAAGTGGTAAAGTGGGGCACAACTCACTTAACAACCACCTTGCTTAGCAACAGAAATTCTTGTTCCAGTTGTCATAAATTGAGGACTACCCAGAAAGCTTCACTGCTGGTTGTCCGCCTTACCACTGAGCAGTTTCTCCAAAGGCAACAAAGAGGAAAGTTTGGTTTGAATCTTGCTCACTATACAGGTAGTCCTCGAGTTGCGACCACAATTGAGCCCAAAATGTATGTTGCTAAGTGAAACATTTGTTAAGTGAGTTTTGCCCTGTTTTACGACTTTTCTTGCCACAGTTGTTAAGTGAATCATTGCATTTTTTTAAGCTAGTAACCCGGTGGTTAAGTGAATCTGGATTCCCCATTGATTTTGCTTCTCAGAAGGTCACAAAAGCGGATCACGTGAGTGACCCTGGGATACTGCAACCGTCATAAACATGAGTCAGTTGACAGATGTCTGAATTTTGACCACGTGACCATAGGGATGCTGCAATGGTCGTAAGTGTGAAAACCGGTCCCTTTTTTTCAGTGCTGTTGTAACTTGGAATGGTCACTAAATGAACTGTTGTAAGTCAAGGACTACCTGTATATCCTCTCACTTTTCATGATGACTTCCAGCTGCTACTGCTATTATAATTGTTTCTGGTGCCCTTCCTCCTCCTCCTTTATTTTTAGAAATAAAGCAACAGAATTGGTGGAGATAAGAGAAAAGGCATCTCAGAAGGAGCAAGTTTGTGGGCACTAAACGTCATCTTCATTCATCCTTTCTGTCTGTGGTGGCCTCCAGACATCTTGCTAAGTTTGGGCTGCAAATTACTGGGAAGTGGAGTCTTGTTTCTATTTTCAGTGGAAAAGGGTCATTAAAAAGCTGCAGAGCTTTTTTTCCACCCTGGTTTAATAACATTAAAAAAATAACTTCTCTTCTCCTGAGTCTAAACATGCAATAGTCTGCCGCAGCCCCAGTCCAGACTAGTGCAGTGTTTCTCAACCTTGGCAATTTTTAGATAGCTGGCAGCAGTAGTGGGTTTCACTTACCTTCGCTACCGGTTCGGAACTGTGAATGCGCGCACGCGTGCTTTGCGCGTGCGGGGTGCTTCTGCACATGCGCAGATCGTCTGTGATGACGTTCGAGCGGGTGGGCTGAGTCTCCCGCCGCCGCCGCTACCGGTTCGCCCGAACCGGGGGCGAACCGGTAGCAACCCACCACTGTCTGGCAGGGGAATTCTGGGAGTTGAAGTCCACCTATCTGATAGCTGCCAAAGTATAGAAACACTGCACTGGCATATATGTTATCGATCCTTTTCCTGCCTGCTTGTCCGGCATTCCTCCAAATGCACCCTTGGGTCACCAAAGTTTGCCCACCCTTGTCTCCGGTGTTCAGGTGCAACTGAAAAAAAAAATTCATTAACTCAGGTCAGAACAAAGTTTGTGAGAGGGATCCACTGAATGAGATGTATTCCAACATATTGAAGGGATCCACCTTAAGATATGCTGTGTTTGGGGCAGCCCCATCCATTCTAGCTAATAAGGGGAACTGTAATGCAGCCAACATCCGAAGGGCTGCAGATTGTTCATCTTGGTTTTAGAATGGACAAGAATGGATGCACTGATCAGACGTCGAGCTGGCCATGCCCCTCCCACCCCCCCGAGGTCAAACACAACTCTGATGCGGCCCTCCATGAAATCGAGTTTGATACCCCTGCCTTAGAGGTAGCTGCAAGTAAGGAAGACAGAAAGCTGCCTTACATTGAATCAGAACAATAATATGCCTGATTTCAAGAAGCTTACAGCAGAATTAGAAACCTATGGTTCACCAAAGATTGGCTTATGCTCCAATTGTTTCTGAATCTAGTTGATGCTGGCATTTCGTCAGAGATTCTTTGTGGGCTTCTATCCCAGGTTAACGCTGTCTGCTTACGGCTCCTAGGATTTCAAGCAGGATCATTTTACTAATCCTGTCTGTAAGTTCTCAGGAGAGAATCTGGGGCTTTCGGCAAGCAAGCTGATACCACTGAATTATAGATTTTCCCTTGTGAGTCTTCTCTGTCATGAAATGCAGGAAAGCACCCCATGACATCTGAAAGACAAATACATATTTTTTGGGGAGCAACCCAAGCTTCACAGGTAATTCTCTGCTCCATCAGATTCCATGCATTGGAAGAAGTGGACTGGGACTAGGCAATGTTGGCTTTAAAATGCCACAGAGCTCTTAGTATTGGTTACTATAAAACTCAAACATAGCTACCAGTGCCTCTGGTTTCAACGTCACTACAGATAATCCTCGACTTACCACCACAATTGAGCCCAAAATTTCTGTTGCTAAGCGAGACAGTTATTGGTTTTGCCCCATTTTACAATCTTTCTTGCCACAGTTGTTAAGTGAATCACTGCAGTTAAATTAGTAACATGGGTTGTTAACAGAATCTGGCTTCCTAACTTCCAAACAGGGAGGACAATTAAACAGTGGAACAGCTTGCCTCCAGGAGTTGTGGGTGCTCCATCACTGGAGGTTTTAAAGAAGAGATTGGACAGCCATTTGTCTGAAATCATATAGGTTCTCCTGCTTAAGCAGGGGGTTGGATTTGAAGACCTCTAAGGTCCCTTCCAGCTCTTTTCTGATTGATTGATTGATTGATTGATTGATTGATTTGTTTGTCAGAAGGTTGCAAAAGGTAAACACATGACCCCAGGACACTGCAACCATCATAAATATTAAGTGATTGAAAAAGCAACCAAATTTTGATCACATGACCATGGGGATGCTGCAATGGTTGTGTGAAAAAAGTCATTTTCTGTGCTGTTGTAACTTCGAACAGTCACTAAATGAATGGTTGTAAGTCAAGGACTACCTGTAATGTCCGAATGCACGAACTTCAGTGATGCACAGATACTCAGCAGATACTAGTACTCAGCAGAAAGAGACTCGATGCAAGGACATCCACAGTGAAATAAAGCAACTTTTCTGGGAACCAGGCAATTCAGGGTTGGTTTTTTTTGGACCACACCCTGAAGACACCTCTGTCCTTAAATCTGCGGCTGCATACTATAGAATGTTCACAGAAATAAATCACAGCTGCCCAACAGAGTCAGTGCCTGGGATCATGTAGACATGGAGCTAATCTGGGAAATGGGACAAATGCCATGTGGCCGGGGGGTGGGGGAGTGCCTACAGAATTGAGAAAGCTCAAATAGCACTCCCTCTGCATTCTCCTCCTCCTCCTCCTCCTCCTCCTCCTGGAACAGTTCTGTGGCTAAGTAAGCCATACTAGTAAATAGTGATCCAGCTTCGAGAAGAATTTGGATGCTTTCTGTAGATTCTACAAAACAATTTTCCATACAATATGCCAAGTTGGCTTTAAAATTCCAGGGTTGGCTATCATGCCCTAAGACTGGTGGTTAAGTACCCTGTTTCCCCAAAATAAGACATCCCCTGATAATAAGCCCAATTGGGCTTTTGAGTGCATGGCAATAAGGCCAAGCGCTTATTTCAGGGTTCAAAAAAATATAAGACAGGGTCTTATTTTCGGGGAAACACGGTAATAGAATTACAGAGTTTCCCTGTAAGATAATTACCCCCATTTTGATGGAGAAATCAAACTGAAAAAGATGGATGGATGAAACCCTCCAGCATGCTTAAACTGAGAGGTACCAGAATGTTACATTTTTTTGAGGCCATTGCAATACAGAGAGTAGAAAACATTTGGAAAGAGCAATGGCTTCCTATGGCAAGCATGTTCCTCCTCTTCTATACACAGGTTTTTGCATTGCTTGAAAAAACTGCTCTGGGTTAAAAACAGCAAAAAATGTTCTGGGTTAAAGACAACAACACATCAAGAAGATGAGACAGACAGACAGACAGACTGACGGGGTAATGCTGCCTCTCTGAAACCATCTTCAGGCAGACAGACATCCCTCTCATGCTATTCCTTGATCGGAGTAAATCCACTTATAAGTAGAGGTAGTTCTCGACTTACAACAGTTCATTTAGTGACCGTTCAAAGTTTTAACATCACTGAAAAATGTGAGTTATGACCATTTTTCATACTTACGACCATTGCAGCATCCCCATGGTCATGTGATCAAAATCCAGACGCTTGCCAACTGACTCATATTTATGATGGTTGCAGTGTCCCAGGGTCATGTGATCCCCTTTTGTGACCTTCTGAGGAGCAAAGTCAACGGGGAAGTCAGATTCACTGAACAACCTTGTTACTAACTTAACAACTGCAGCGATTCACTTAACAACTGTGGCAGGAAAGGTCGTAAAATGAAGCAAAATTCTCTGAACAAATGTCTCACTTAGCAACAAAAATTATGGGCTCAATTGTGGTCATAGGTCGAGGACTACCTGTAGTACAGAAACGCAGTAAGAAGTTGTAAGCCAAAGAAACTGCAGGGCAAGAGATAAAATTTGCTTCCTCCTACCCCAAGCAGCTCTTTTTTTATTCCTGCAACAAATTAACATTATATTTAATATGTCCAAGAGGAGAGACTCCAATTGTGTGGGGAAATGAAAGGCGCGGGGGGGGGAGACTTACTCTTGCCAGGGGTGGGATTCAGCCTATTCGGTCCAGTTCGAGCAAGCCGGTTGCTCCGACGATCAGCTGAGAGCGAACCGGTTCGCTCCGACCGTCAGCTGGGCCCGCCCGCCTGCCCCTGCGCTATACCTACTTATATTTCATTTGTTTGAAGCCCAGCTGATAGGCGCAGCAAAGCGGATTGCCGCGCCTCAGCTGTTTCACTCACCAGGGCTAGTAGAAGGTAACTTTTAATGGTGTTTTCAAATGGACTGCACGCAAAGCGCGAGCTCAGCGGACCGGTTGTTACACCGGTTGACTCCCACCACTGCGTCTTGACATACTCCCAGGTCTCCTACAGCGTCAGGAACCCATTTTGCTCCTACCTCTGATACTCATATAGAAGAGATGAAGTCAGAAGGGTAGCAGCACAGCCATTCTCTCTAGCTGTTCCCCCAGTATTTTTTTTTTTTTGCATCTGACCACTTTTCCATTTATCAAGTCAGTCAAGACTGATTCAAAGGCACACACACACGCAACCTATATAATGGATAATCTGTAACCTCTTAAGTTTGATGTTAGCTATTTCACTGCAGCCAAACCAAACCTGGAACTGATCAGGACCTGCGTGGTGGGCCTAATGAAAGAAGAATGAAAATCAGATGAATAGCGTTTGCTCGCACGTTGAGGAGAATCTTATCGCTCCCCTGATTTCTGATAAAAGTACAGATGTTCTCCAAAACAATGTGTCCAGCTTCCCTTTGGAAACATCTGCTCCAAAGAGTACATTCAAATCGGGAAAGGGTGTTCTGCATTTCTGCCTTTTGGGGATTTAGAGAGCGCAGGCAGAACTTCCACAGTTTTTGCTGCTGTCTTTTAGTTTCTTGTTTTTAATTAATTATAGTACTTTCGCTGCCATTTTAAAAATATGTCGCTATTTTAGATTTTTGTAAGCCATCTGGGGTTGGGGTTGGGTTGGGAGAGCAGTGAATTGAGTTGGGCAATTCTCAGGCTGAGTTTTCTGCTTGTAGCTATTAATCTGGATTCATTCCTAAATATCAAAGCTACAAGGAAGTCCAGATTTTCAGTTGCACTTAAAATTATTGATCTGAGAATCCCTTGAACTTGTAATAGGCTAGCTCTTCCTTATTTCACAGCAAATCTAAACAAGACCAATAATCCTATGGAAATTGTAAAAAATTAAGGCTATAGCCTACTGGTGATCCTCTGGTCAGTTTTTGAAAGACCAGGTATAGCTTGCAGGTTGATGGGACTCTTTATTTTGTATTGTTTCTAGATGAATTCGATGCTTTGCACAACTGTAATAAATCTTAATGAGCTCAATATGATTTTAGGAATTATAATCTACATCTTCCTTCCTTCCTTCCTTCCAATGTATATCCTTCCTTCTTTTCAAGAATACAAAAGGGCTTAAGTAGGGATCTTTTCTCATTGTATCCCCACTAGATAGATAGATAGATAGATAGATAGATAGATAGATAGATAGATAGATAGATAGATAGATAGATAGATAGATAGATAGATAGATAGATAGATAGATAGATAGATAGATAGATAGATGATAGATATAGATAGAGCGAGAGAGCGAGAGAGAGAGAGAGCGTGTACGCACACTATGACCTAGTTCACTCCTAATTTCATGGTTTGCTTAATCATTAATTACTGAACAGAATACACTGTTTGGAGGCTGTTTGGAAAGATGGTTTAATGGTGGACAGGACCACATGGGTTTTTTGGGTCCTGGGCAAATGAACACATGGGTGAGAGAGAAAGAGAGATTTATACCCTCTCTTGGGCTTTGAACTTGCTTCCTGTTCCTGTGAAAAGGGTATGTATTCTGATTGGTTGTCAGGCTCCCATGGGGCCATGCAGGGGTAACTTTGTAGGCTGTCTTCAGTCCCAGTCTTGGTTGAACCTTGCTAGGTGATGCAATCTTCCCAGGTGCCATGTGGTGAGATGGGTAAAGGGCTAATCCTATTATGTCCTGAGGGTGAAGGTCTTTCGTTTTGTAGATAAGCTGGCCCAGCCTTTTGTCTTGTAGATAGGTTGGCACCAGTCTTTCTGGAGCTATCAGCGGGGCTATTAACAAAGGTGGGGGCTGCTTTCCAAGAGCATGTTTCTCCTTTTCTCATCCAGGGAGGTATAATATTCTGCCTTTTTAATATTTCCTAGAATATCTCATTCTTCTAGGAGAAGGGTGGGTGCTAACTTTCTACACTAGCATGTTCTTTAATGCCTTCAAAACTCCCTGCCCTACACAATTAATTTTTTTTAAATTCTTTGGTTAGAAAAATGAAGGGGAAACTAGCATACCACCATAGAAGAAATACCACTGGCATTAAGCATAACCTGTATTCCTGGTTGAAGGTCTCTTGTCAGACCCAGATGGCAGAAACATTTTGAGAAAATCAAATGACGAGTGGTTGTAGTTCAATGCAGCATTTATCTTCCGGTACATGCAGGACTACCACATACAGAGTTGCCTTATCAGGAAGATTGACAGCATATAAATTTAATAAATAATATTTGGACTGAAAAAAATCTGGACAAATACTAAGTTGTCTCAAAGTCTCTTTGCCATACACTAATATAAGCGTGTCCAGCCTTTTGGCTTGCCTGGGCCACATTGTGAAGAGGAATTATCTTAGCCCGCATATAAAATATATAATATAGTTAATGTATATAGATAACAAACTTTTAAAAATATATTTATTATCTTGTGGGACCATATTACACGTGGCCCATGGGCTGCATGTTGGACATGCCAGCTCTCATGGTTGTCCAGCCCAAATATGGCATACCTAAGAATGTGGGCATTTTTTGATTTGCCATACCTGCCATGGTAACTATTTTGGAGGAATGTTGACAACCTACTTTTGCACATACCATGCTCAACCAGCACCAAATAAACCATGTCATAGTGGATTACAATATGAGAAGCCACCTATATTAGTGTTGATCAGTGTCTGAGAAACATTTGGAGATCAACAAATATTAGTTACAGTCCTGTAGCTACTTAGCTCTCTGTACTTCTCACTGAATTTAGTAGTTGCAAAGTCTGAAGTAGATCTACATTTAGTAATCTGTAGTAGTAATTAATCTCAACTGTGTAGAAACTAATTTTTCAGAGGTTTAGGGGAAAACAGTTTGCATGTGCTTAGGGGCATTCTCTCCATGTTGTGATATATCCCAGGGACAAATGTCCAGGCAAATGTATCTTGACATATATTAGTAAAGAAACATTGAGTTGGGGAAAATTATTTAAAGGAGAGATGCTAATAAGTATTGTCCTAGGAATATTATTGAATTACACCAATTCTAAAGATGTTTTTATTTTAATTGAGAGCCAGTACTTGCTTATCTGATATTTTTAATGCCTGATAATTATAGTTACAAGATACAGAATCGCTAGTTTTTCAGAAAGGGTATAAGGCTATATGAAACATTTTGAAAATAAAAATAGCAAGCAAAAATGACAAACACTGCAAATTTAAAGGTGACAAGTTGCTCCAACTTCTGCATGTTTTTTCGTGCACTTCTTGTTTGAAGCCTTGTCTGTTCCATCAAATTCATTTATATAAATGTGACTGATATGCCAAACAACACCAACAGGGGTGTGTGTGTGTGTGTGTGTAAAGCCAGTATTGGAAAATCATGATCTTCTCCATCCTCAGTGCAGGGGGTTATAAACAGTGTATGAAACATGAAACAATGGAAAGTGGGAGAGGAGAATTTAAATTTAAAGGAAAGTTTAGACTTTGTTTTATACTGGTATATGGCTGGATTTGCTAGGAAAGGAAGGCAACACATGGGAAAAGTTTGTTGCTGGGCTGTGAAAGATAAATGGCTAGATTTATAAGCCTACCATGCCCAGCTGTGGCACAGAAGGTAGCTCAGCAGATCTTAAAAAGTTAAGGAGCACCAGACTCGATTATTATTTGAGTGGGAGACCACGAGGAAATCCCTAGGCTGTAAACTAGATTGGAGAGTTGAAAAAAACTTCCCAAAGAAAGCCACGGGAAATCTCTTTCATAATGATGCCAAACCCCCCCCCCCCCTCACACACACACACCACTAAATTACATAGAAAGATGAAGCTGGAGGGAGCGTGCTCTTAAATTTCCCTTAAACAGGAATGAAACAACTCAAAATTAAAAAGATTTACTAGAGGACTCCTAGGTTCTGGACTAAAAGCCACGACAGATGAAAAAATCCGGACGGCCATTAGTTAATACAGTAGGGTACTTGCAGCCCAGACCCTGTAACCCAATGGATGCGTCTGTGTCGGTGCCTGGCACCCGTTTCCCCTTATTTTCCCTTCAAACATTTTCTGCCTCGCATACTGGCGCGCGCGCTCCTTTTCCCCCCGCCCCTTCCTCGAGGCCTCTGCACGTATCGATTCTTCGCACCCCTCCTTTTCCCTTCTTTTTAGCAGATTTACGGCTCGCCCTTGCCGATTGGCTGATTGGGTTGACAGCTTTGATTTAGGGGAGCCCCGGATTGGCTGGCTTTTGACAGAGTTATTGATGGGCGCTGCGCGATTGGCCGGTCTGGACGTTTTGCGGAAAGGAGGGGGAAATAATTTACGACCCCGGGGCTTGGCGAGGGTGGCGTTGGGCTGCAGCTGCAGTGTGGAATGTCTCCCTGAGGGTTGAGGCTCCGACCGGGATGCGTTCCTGCTTCGTGTAGGCTGCCCTGTTTCTGTACTCTAGATTTAGGAAAAGTGAACCGGATTCGGTTCGGGCTGGGACTTCAAAACCCACATATTGACGGTGCTTCATTTCACCACCGATATGTGCGCACAGACACAAACCTACTTTTGCACAGAGGTCTCTTGGTGGCTAGAACGTTTCCTTTTTTCTGCAAAACCCAGCGAGGTTGTTGCTATTATCCGATGTGGATTTGATAATCCGATTTATAGTGGCATAAAGATTCACCTTTAAGATAGCCTTGGAGGAGGACCCAGATTGAGGACCCAGATTGTTGGGGGCAATATGCTGACTCTGTGAACCGCTTAGAGAGTGCTGTAAAGCACTGTAAAGCGGTATATAAGTCTAAGTGCTATTGCTAGTGCTATTCCTTTCAATCAATCAATTCAATCGATGTGGTTGAACACACAGGAAAGTTTGAAAGCTTAGCCTGCAATTACAAGGCAGGCTGCACAAGGCACTCGCTATAACGGGGATGTACTCGCCCTGGAAAAAAAAGTTACAATTAAAAAAATCTGAATTGAGACTGAATTCATGCTTATCAAATTGTAAAACTTCTCCCAAAACGTCAGCTGAGCATGATAGGCAATTTTTAAACTCTCGAGGTTTTTTTTTTTTAATGGAAGCAGTTTTTCTTCCACAAATTAATGAACTAATTTGACAATTGGTGAATATGTATGTCAAAGTTACCTTTGACTATGGCACCAAACTGCACACGTGCTCCTGTGCTTAAGGGGGTAAACTGGAAATACTGGAAATGTTCAGACAGTTGCATGTTTTCCAGAAGTATGTGAGAAAAGAACGGTTAAGTCTTCACAGCTTTATGGGAGAAGCAGGGAAACTCAGCCACTGGGAGCTACTTTTTATAAGTAAAATGATGGTAAACTTGTATTTTTCTTAAATGGCAATCTGTGGTATGTATGAATGCCCAATTGCCTAGGAAGAAGCTCCTGAGCAGAATGAAACTTATTTTTAATTATATATGTACAGAAAATATTACACCATTATGCTGAAGTCTCACCTGGACTTCCCAGAAAGTGCAAAAAAAATCTTCCAGCCTAAATTACAATCTTCTAGACAGAGATTCTAGGGGCTTTTTTTGGGGGGGGGGGGCTCTGCGGCTTTAAGCTTCTCCAATACATAAACTGGCTGGAAATAGAGCTGGATTAAGAAATCCCTCCATTGGCAGATTCTGCTGTTTCTTTTTTCCCCTTCTGAAAATCTGCAAACAGGCAAGCAAGCAAAAAGAAAAGAAAAGAAAAGAAAAAGCCCCCTTATTATTTTTTCCAGTCACTTGGGCTAGAAAAGAAAAGTGGCAGAACTCTTATCAATTTCATTTGGCTTAAAAAAAGGTCTGACTTTCTACTTTTTCATCAATAGAGAAGGAAAGGGGAACAACAACAACAAAAAAAAGACAGGCCGACCATTTCACTGTCCCATCAGTGAACTTATTAAAAAGACCCCACCCACCTTTTCACTTGCTGAAATTCTAAAAACATGGCTATAGAGAGCAATGGCCAATTATCAAAGGGAAGAGGGCATTCCTGCTAACAGTACATAGTAATAGATTGGAGAAGAGGTATTAGTGTAAAATGAAATGAGTAAAATGAAAAGATAGAACCACATAAATTAGAAATCACTGCTTTGGTCCATAGCAGAAAAAAGTGGATGAAAAATGTCTTCCCAGTGGGCTGGAGGGCAGAAATTGGATGGAACTGTATGTTCCTGCTCATAAGAAACATCAGTGGTCTGTACTTAAATTAAAACTCTCTCTGTTTTGTCATGATCACAAAGCGAGATTAAATAATTAATTATAAGTACCACCAGAAGGTGGACTTCAAAAATCCTCTGCAAAATGGAGACATCATCTCTCTTTATTCTGGCTGGCTGCTTAACAGGGAAGAAGAGAGATGGGGAAAAAAATAGAAAGAGCTATGGCTAGGACTCTCCAACAAGCTTTCTAGAAAGATAGAAAAATCAAGGTTATTCTGAAGAAAAAGGTGAGGGGAAGACAGCAAAGACAGCAAACCGATTGCTCTGGAATATGGTACTGTTATCTGAATTGTTAATCCAGTCTTTTTCAACCGCGGCAACTATAAAATGTGTAGAGTTCAACTCCCAGAAATCTCCAGCCAGCACAGGGAATTCTGGGATCTGAAGTCCACATATCTTAAAGTTGCCATTTTGAAAAACACTGGTTTGAACACTTGTTGCACTACTGCCTCCATTCATAGATTTTTGTTTAGCATTTCCACAGTCCAAGCGGAGATGATCATTGAACAAATGAAACATTTCTTTGACCAAGAAAGTAGGGATATGCAGATCCATATAAATCTGGTTTCCAATAAGGCAGTATTCTTGTCTGGATTTTAATGGGTTTTTTTTTTAACAAGGTCTGAGAAAAAAACTCCACAACTGTTTTTATTCACAACGTCTTGGGGGAAGCGGAGGCACAAAAGAAAAAGCAAATAGAGAAATTTGGGAAACAGAATAAGGGAGGCTGAAAAAACAAAGTAGAAAGAGAATGATATGGGGAGGGAAGAGTGCTGGGGTGGGTAGGGAGAAATGTGGGAAGTGACACTCAGTAGAGAGGAATGAAGCAGCCAGGAATGGTGGGGAAGGTAAAGAGATCTAGGAGTTTCTCTGCCCAGCAGTGTCACTGACAACTTCTTTGATACTTGCCTACAATACGCTTCACCACTATAAACCATCTCTTTGTGTGCTGAAAAGCATCCTGGATTAAATGCTTAGGGCATTGTGAGAAAGGGGCACTACAGAGTCCCCCCCCTAACTCTTATGCTCTGAAGTACTGTATTTTTCGGAGTATAAGACGCACCTTTTCCCCCCCAAAAAGAGGGTGAAAATCTGGGTGCGTCTTATACTCCAAATGTAGCCCCGCCCAGCCTCTCAAACGGAGGTTTCAGAGGCAGAAAAAAAAGCAAGGCACAGAGCTCACAACAAACGAACCTGTTACTAAAATTCACCTCTGAGAACAGCTGATTGGGGGTATTCCGGGAGCAAGATCCACCCGCCAATCAGCTTTTTTTCTTATTTTCCTCCCCAGAAACTAAGGTGCATCTTATACTCTGGTGCGTCTTATACTCCGAAAAATACGGTATTTCTCTGCCACACTCAAATTTACAGGTAGTTCTTGACTTATGACCACAGTTGTGACCGGAATTTCAAGGCATCATGTGACCAGACTCGATTTTATGATCATTTTTATGATGGTTAGAATTTAGAATAACTTTATTGTCACTTTGAATGTACACTAATTGGCATACATTAAAACGAAATTTCGTTGCATATGGCTCTCAAAGGGTCTCCACCTCCAATATACACTACATAAACATGATAAAATAAATACATACAAAATTATGCATATACCCACATATATTATATGACACAGAGAAACAACACAGTCTAGTTCGGATGTATACATGTACATGGTGAGGAAAACGAATCTTGCGAGTTTACCAGATGGATGGCATAGGGAACAAAGCTGTTACAGAATCTGGTAGTCCTGCTAGAGATACTTCGAAACCTCCTCCCAGAGGGGAGCAACAGAAACAGACCAAGTGTGTCTGTGGGGTCTCTAACAATGCTTTGCGCTCTAAGCACATAGCACTTATAAGCAGTATCCTGAATAACAGGAAGCGAGCTTCCTATAATCTTCTCGGCTGTGCTTACCACTCTCTGTATGGTTGTAAAGTGAATCACCACAATCATTCAATGAATCATGTGGTTGCTATGTGAATCCATTCTTCTGAATGGGCTTTTTTTTTTTTTGCCAGAAACCAGCCCAAAATATCAGAAAATGGCAAAAAGCATCACAAATTGTGGTCAGGTGACTGTGGAACACTTTCTCCCCTCCTTTCCTTTTCTGCTGTAGAAAACTAGACAGAAATCTGAAATATTTCCTACTGTACGTCTTCCCTAATTCTTTAAGCTGAAATGCCTTTTACATGCCTTTTATCCAGTCTGTGGTTCTTCCTCTTCTCTGCCAAGGTCATTCCCACATACCATTACAGTAGGTGTTCTTTCCCTTGGGACACTGTAACCATGGACAGAGGGCCATAATCAAAGAAGTGACTATATTACGGTAGTACATTTTGCTTCACACTGAAGACTGATGCAGTTATATATCTGACTGCAGAGCTTTACAGCTACTTCCGGATTTGTACATTTGGGTGGGAAATGCAATTTCTGCTCCCAAGAATGAGCAAAGAAACATTTTAGATCCCACCAAATTAATCCAAATCACCAAATGTTGCCTATGGGAAGCCCAAAGCAGGGCACGAGTGAAGTCGTATTTCCTTTCTCCACTTTTAAACCTGGGAAAAATGTTTATCTGGAGAGCTCTGCATTCAATCAAGTTTTTGATGGAGACGATGGAGTTGCTGGGGCTAAAGCAAATATTGCAGGTGGACAAACCACACTAAAACTATGTGTGGAAGCTTATTCTTATTCTTCTCATCTTTCCTCCACACAACGACTGCAATGAACAGCCAAAAACTCCTATGAAAAATTTAAATTATCTCTTGCTGGTCAAGACAAGTTTGATGACTATATAAGGAATATGTGTGTAGTTTCCTTGGCATTAGCACGGAGGTGTTTGCCTTTTGGGGGTGAACGTCTTTGAAACAAGGCTAAGGGATACATGCAAGTGAAGGGTTGCAGGTTGCCCATCCTAATTCTAGGCTAGGATCAGCCTAGGATAGGATTATGAGCTACTTAATGTGAGGCACCCTTGGTGCTCTCTGAGCTTGGTGATTTTCTTGCAGACGTTTCAATGACAGCAAACCCCACTCCCTATCAGTATTGATCAGTGGTGAAATCCAATTTTTTTTACTACCGGTTCTGTGGGCGTGGCTTGGTGGGCTTGGTGGGCGTGGCAGGGGAAGGATACTGCAAAATCTCCATTCCCTCCCCACTCCTGGGGGAAGGATATTGCAAAATCTCCATTCCCACCCCACTCTGGTGCCAGCCAGAGGTGGTATTTGCCAGTTCTCCGAACTACTCAAAATTTCCGCTACCGGTTCTCCGAACTACTCAAAATTTCTGCTACTGGTTCTCAAGAACCTGTCAGAACCTGCTGGATATCACCCCTGGTATTGATGATGAAACCTAGTTTGGTAATGAAATACCTGCAAGAAAACTACCAAGCTCAGAGAGCACCAAGGACCCCGCAGTTCAATCCTCAGCTATAAACATTCTCTTCTATTGGTGCTACTTGATGTGCCAGAATTCTAGAATGCCTTGGAACTAGGTGTTCATTCCCAGTTTCCTTGCTTGCAGACTTTTGCTCCATGCGGATGAATGAATCCACAGTATCCATTTCCTCATAAGGAACAGGGAAAGCTTTCATTCAGAACATTCACTTAGAAAGAGGACTTCCCCCCCCCTTCGAATATCTTGTGACAAAATAAAAAGAGCTGATGTCGTCCGTCCGTCCCCGCCCCGCCCCTCCCAGCAGACACTCTCATTTCACTTTCTTTCTATTCAGCAGGGAAATAAAAGGATGAAAATGGGATTGTTTTCACAGCGAAAACAAAATTTTGCCTCTTCGTATAAAATGAAAGGGGTGGGTGGGGGTGGGAAACCAAATAGCTTGAGATTTCTTTTCTTCCCAGGCTACCTTGAGAGCAATGAGCTCTCTAGGCAGCTTTGAGTATGTTACTAACAACTTCCTGCCTGCTTTGATATGCAGTCCGCTGGGGAGTTGCATTATGTATGCACGGTTGATTGCGGAGAGGGTAGAAGGGGGATGTATGAATGGTCTTGCTTTGGCCTGGAGAATTGCACTTGAAGGCTTCTAGCTTTGTGTTGTTATTTTTAACCTTGGGCTGGCTAGAGTCAGGAATGAAGGATGCCAGATTTCTGTTTTCAGATACGAAGGTGAACACAGCTGCCTTGCAGAATCCACATTAGAATGCAAACCCAGGCTTGCCTTGAATGAGCCTCACTCCTTTGGGGCTGAAAGGAATGAAACAGAAACAGAAACTCAGAATGGATTATTGTTCACTCCTGGGTGGTCCAGAAGGACATTGAAAACCTCCAGCCCAATTCGAAAAATAGGGCACTAAACCATGGAATGTCCTTGGTGCACTCTGGCCGGAAAGCAGAAATATGTGAATGGTACAGCTGATTGCAGCAAAATCACGTAGAGGTTTTTTAAAATAATTTTATTCAGGCTGGAGAAATTCACTAGCTGGAATCTAATAGTTAAACGAACCAATTAGCAACCTATTGATTGAGTAAAAAGGGTCTACCACTGTATTATTTTAATTGAGATGAAATGACCAAGGGATGGGAGCAACTCCTCTACAGGGCAGGATTATACTGTAGAGTTTGGGGCATTTCAGCTTAGAGAAAAGATAAGTAAGGGAAAGGAGAGAAGGAAAGGGTGTAGGAGACATAGATTTTAACATCTGTGGATTATAATTTTTCTTGGCATCTACAGATCTTTTCCTTCCTTCCTTCCTTCCTTCCTTCCTTCCTTCCTTCCTCCTTCCTTCCCTCCCAATCCTCTCAGTTCAGTTATCAGG
>QLTV01002579.1:554993-570103 GCA_003457575.1 Thermophis baileyi
CTCCCTCCCTCCCCCTTGTTTTCTTGGTTTTAATTTGTTTTAATGGGTTTTTTAATTATTCAGCACCCAGAGTCACTTATATCAGATGGGCAGCTGTAGAAATTGAATAAACAAATAAAAACTGTGCATAATGTAGGGAAAGCAGATAGGACAATGGTTTCCTTCTCCTCTTATTATGTTATATAGCCTAGAGTCATCTAATTATTTTGACTTGAGGGGCGATTCCAAATAGGCAGGTGGAAGTTCTCTATACAGCATGAAATGAAATGATGCGATTTGCTGTCATGGGATGGACCCATGGCTGCCGACTTGGCTACCTATATCTGTACTTTAGCTTCAGTTGCTGGGGAACCTGAGCATAGGGAGATGACAGCTCTTACATATCCTGCTTGTGGGCTTCTCAAGATTGGCATTGTGAGAACAGAATCCTGTTAGTTTAATCCATGCGCAGAGTTTTTCCTATGTTCATATATCCTGTGAAAAGAATGCTCCTTTTGGGTGAGTGCCTGCTAAAGATAGCACAACTTTAAAAAAAAAAAACAACCTCCACTGGAAATGTGTTTAATTGATGGAGTATAATTTATTTGTTCAAAAAAAAAAAAAAGAAACGCTTGATCAACTGTATCTGTTTAATGGGACCATTGGGGCAACTGTCTTAATCCTTGTTCGTACAAATGTAGTGCAGCTAATACAATACTTGGGGTTTTCTGCAATAAAATACTGTATCCTTCATCTTATCTATTTAGCTCAGTGCGCTGCTCCTAGCAAGGATCATTATCACTGGAAATGAGGTGCCCTTATATAGTAATAGCTGAATTCTAAAACCCAGGATCTTTATAATGCATACCGGGGATGTAGATCCTTCTACTTGGCAGAGTGAGACATGTGGGAAATTCAATTTGGGTGACTATTAAAGAGCAGCAAATGGTCAATTAATTTGTTATTCTATTTTTATCACCATCAGTAGCCTCATTTAGACTTTCTGCCTCAGGCGCGAAATGTCATGGATCATCAGTATAATGTATTGTAAGTACGTGGAAAGAAATCAAACAGCGTTCAGAAGCGAGAAAGCTGCCTTTTGACTGACAGATGATCTGAGATCCCATTTACTGCTAAGCCTCAGGGAAACTTTGATGCTTCAGAAAAAGGAAAGACGTAGAAAAAGGACAAATCCTAGCACTCTGTAGTTTCAAAAGTAAATTCTACATGTACCAAGGGAATGCCTCTGAAGTAAGTACATTTAAAAATGCAGCCTGACAACACAGTCCTAACCAGTGCTTCTCAGAATTACATCCTCCTTAATTAAACAAAATAGGGCTTATTGTTTTAGATAAACAGAGATATTAAATGAGGGGTTTAATCTCTCCATTGAAATATGTGGATTACTATTTTACCTAACTGGTCTGTTCCTCCTTGGGCCATTTCATATTGAGAGTGCCACATTAGATGTCCTGGTCTAAATTTTAATCTGCAGTACACAATTTTCGTAACAATATGAATATGAATATGTTAAGTTCAATAGTTTATATCCCCAATTCCAATACTAAGCATGTCCATTATGCGAAAATGTGTGGAAAGAAGAGGATGCACATTTGAAAGTTAAAAGAAAGTTAGGAGAGGAAGAATGTCTCTGAATTCACTTAATCTTTATGTAAGTTGGTTGGCCCTATCCCAAGCCATTTATTTTATTAGTTTCTAACTCTCCATTGAAGGAATGCTATGCAATCTATTCGCAGCCATAAATCACTTTCTCACTTAAGGCTGGACCAAGGCTCTCTATACCAAATATTTTTTTGTACAGAGGAGGGTGACAGTAAAAAAGTTGGAATCCCAGTTTTACTTTGGCTTCACAAGACAGATCAGCCTTACCCACTTTGGCAGTTGACAGATATGTTGGGATTACAATTCCCAGAATGTCTAATTTTAGAGCTTGTAGTTTGAACATGTTGGGAGGATACCTCTTAAGAGGGAGGCTGAAATAGATAACATATAGCTCATTGTGCTTTTTGGGTCAGACGATATACATTCCAGGTTGTCTAATTCTTGCTTGAAATATATGCACCAAGGTATTTTTACACGTGTGCTATGTCAGCAGTTTGTTGTTCTCATGTATATGTATAGCATGATATACAATTTGTACTATCCTGAGGTAATTGCTCATGAGTGCATGGTCCATTCTAAGCTGTTTGTATCACATCATGACTGGTTTGAATGAGTAGTTAAACATTTCTTACTGTGATTTGAATGCCAGCTGGGAAGTTATGGGAGCTGAAATCAAAAAAATTGGAGAACAGATTGGAAATGCTGCTCTTAGTTAAATATGTAATTGTTCAGTTTCAAATACAATGGTCTGTGAATCTCCTTTGTCCATATCTGATATTGCATCTGGTGAACTCGCATAATCCCAATTAATGTCCTCCTGCCATGGATTCAGGCAACATGTCAACATTATCCTATGAGACAGGAGATCAAAAAGCTTTTATATGATTGCCCCAATAATCCTTGTTGTCCTGGAATCTTCTGCTTTATTAAAAGCATTTCTCAGGATTCTAGAGTTGTGTTACTCATTCCACTTGATTTGGTAATGTTCTGTGCATGTTGATTTTGGCTTCATTGTTTTAAAGATCCCATTGTTGCAGTTTAAAAATTAGTAATCCATTCTCTGGGAGATTGGGTAAATCTCACTTCCAGCACAGCAAATAAACACTAATGAATATTGAAAGTAACCTCATTGAATTTCTCCTTACAGTCTGATTACCAAATGTGAGGATATTCTGTCTTCTTAATGTTGAATGAATGAACCACCAATAGGCTTCATCTTCCTTAGTAAACCACTGCCAGAGTCAGATATGCTAAGGACTGTGGCGATTAGTGGCCATCACAATATATCTGGGGCAATGGTTGCTCCCACTGAATTACTGGGTATTCAGTATTAGATTGGTACATCTACTTCAGCGGTTCTCAACCTGTGGGTCGCGACCCCTTTGGGGGTCGAACGACCCTTTCACAGGGGTCACCTAAGACCATCAGAAAACACATATTTCCGATGGTCTTAGCAACCGAGACACCGCTCCTCTATCCGTCCACATACGAATACCTGGGGACAGTGCGATGCATGGGCGGCCCTCGAATGCGCATGCGCCGACGGAAGGGCCACGAGCGCTAGCCCGCCATCTTGGTGCCACACCCCCTTTGTCACCTCATCACTTCTCGCCTGGCAATGCGCACGTGCGGGGCGGGGGTGGGGAGAGGGTCACGGCAGCGGGACGGGGGTCACGGCATTAGGAAGGTTGAGAACCACTGATCTACTTAATCCGCTGTCCAGTAGGTTTAAAAGACCTCTGTCTGAAACTGGGGTGGGAGTAGGGTGTCTTTCCCTGATACTATCTATATTGATAGGTGTGTGTGTGTGTGCGCGCGCACACGCAATATGCAACCTGAAGACTCTTCCCAACTGTCTTGGGTGCCCCCCATCCCTTCCTCTAGTGCCATGAAATTCAGTGGCCTTTTGAAATGATATGTAAAGCTTTAAAAATATTATACAGTCATTGTCAAGTTTATTAACTAGAAAACATGATATTTAAGGAGATTGAAATAAAAGCACCCTTGGAGGGCAGACTCAATATATTACTTACAAGCAAGGAGCTCTTCCTCATACCTCACTAATCACAGCATGAACATGGCCTTATAGTTTCTTCTTCCTGCCATATTCTCATGATGTTGCATTTATCTTACTCCCCCATCTGCTGCAGAGGTGTTTAAAGTGGCATTCTCTTTTTTTTTCCCCCACAGGATAATTTTTGTGGCATGCTTCATTGACTATATGGTTGCTGATATGACCAGAAGTTGGCATCTGGACAACTTCTATTGTACACCTCAGGTTGCTGCAAGCACACCATTCTCTGAGAACTGTCCTCTGTGGTTGCTTGGGCTACAGAAGAGACCAGACTTATGGTGTCTGGTCACATAATGTCTTCTTTCCCAGCACTTTCTATAGCACTTGTCTTATGATGTAATAGGCTGAGGAAATAACCTTGAGGAACAGGAGGAAGAACAGCAACCAAGGCAACAGTCAGATAAAAGATACTTGAGACTAGGCCAGAAATGTAATTTGAGAAAGTGTCTCAGATGTGACTCTTCCTCTATCTCACAAAGATAAAGGAAGAGAGCGGATAAACACATTTAGTCTTGCAAGATTTGATTACTGTAACCTTATAAAAGAAGCAGTATTAGCTTGTGTGTTTTTCGTTTCCTCTGGTCTATCTTGGAGGGCTGACATATACAGCCTCCTTATAAACGTGGGGTTTAGTCACTGATATTTGGAATGAATGCTACATCTGTGCTGCATACAACGTGGATCTATACTAGGAAAAGCAATTAGATTCTAGCAGCCGGATGTGTTTTACTTCTGTCACCTTTGCGTGGTTGCAGGTTTCCCTCTATTTCTGCCAACTGGGGGTTCATTCTTTCTGCTACTTTTATTATTTCCAATGACACAAATGCAGCCACTGCTACTCTGGACCCAATGATCACACAGCTGCAGCTAGCAGGACTATACTCACTGAGGTTGCCATTTTGTTTGAGGGGCACTATGCATCCTCATACTAAAAGCTGTCACTGCATGCAGATCAATCACAATTGCATGTTCTTCGTGGCCAATCCGCCATCTACTCTCTGTGAGACTATCGTTCTCTTGCAGTATTAGTTGAAGACCCATTCACAAATTATTGATCATTCCTCTCAATTCACTACACCACACTCACCTGATTTACTTGCCATTTGGACTCTGTCATGCTTAACCCCCTTCACCCAATGTTCCTTTAGCGCCTGCTGCCTGTTCGTCAGGCGACTTGACAAGTGGCAAAACCCATTGCTCTGAGCATCTGCCCATATTCTCCCAACTATATTAAGGAAAGGAATTGATGGTTGTTGTCGTCCCCCCTCCTCCATTGGCCAGCGATACTTTTTTTAAAATAAATTTTTTATTTTTTAATATAGTAATTCCATCTTCAATTAAACAGTGTGTCATCCGGGTACAAATATCTTTGTAAAATAGTAATCACGATTTACAGCGATATTCATTACATTAACATCAATTCTATAATATTAAAATAGTAATATTAAACATAATAATATGTTTAATATTTGCTTCTCTCTCAACATATCTTCTTTATTTCATTAATTTTTTTCTTTTGTTTCCCTGTTTCTAACTTCCGTTTTTATTATCTAACCCAGTGGTTCTCAACCTTTCTAATGCCGAGTATTCAGTTTGTTCACCTTGGCCATGGTCTTTGACTTAAATCATAACATTTCTTCAAGTCTTTGCATACCCTCTTGTGATGACATCGCAACCCCCCAGGGGCTCAGGGACCACAGGTTGAGAACCATTGATCTAGCCAATATTTTACAGAAGCTGCTGAGGTCCAGTGTGATCTCCTACAAGACTAGATCCCAAGAAGCCCTTAACTAATTAGAAAAGTTTTGCTATGTAATAGTGAGAGGATGCAGCCATGGAGATTTTTTTTCTATTTCACCCCTGCAAGTGACGATGGCACCAAGATGGCGGGCTAACGCGCGCGGCGACCCCTGTGAAATGGTCATTCGACCCCCAAAGGGGTCACGACCCACAGGTTGAGAACCGCTGATCTAACCATTGATAAAATAAGTCCCATGTCATGTAATATTCAGTTTGTTCTTTTTCCTTAATTGCTAGCGTTAGTCTATTCATTTCTGCACATTCTAATATTTTCCTGATCACATTATCATCTGTGGGGATCTCTTCACTTTTCCAATTTTGTGCAAATACGATTGTAACTGCAGTTAATATATGAATAATTGAATAACTGAATAATGGCCAGTGATACTTGATGGGAGGGGAAATGATGTCAGGGGTATCCACCAATCCATGTCCTCAAGTTAATTCACAGTATATGTAAGGAGAGCCCCATTAGCTGAGGCCCTTGCTGTGATAAAACAAGGATCAGCAATGGGGGCGGTGCAGTTTATCTCTGCATGTTTTTCTGCAAGGGGGGTGGGGACAGCACTTTAACTTGCCATCTGGAAGAGCCCCAGAGTCTGCTTCTGAGAGCAAAAAAGATTGCCTTCTCTAAGTATAACTCATGTAAAGATTTGGTGCAAGGTTCTTTTCTAAGCTTCTTCTTTCCTGCCCACCTAGCCGTTCGAAAGCATGCAAATGCGAGTAGATAAATAGGTACCACTTCGGTGGGAAGGTAACAGTTTTCCATTTGCCTTTGGTGTACAGGTAGTCCTCGACTTAACAACAGTTCATTTAGTGGTCATTCGAAGTTACCACGGGGCTGAAAAAAGTGACTTATGACCATTTTTCATACCTACAACCTTTGTAGCATCCCCATGGCCATGTGATCAAAATTCAGATGCTTGGCAATCGGTTCATACTTACGACCGTTGCTATGTCCCAAGGTCATGTGATCACCTTTTAGAACCTTTTGACAAGCAAATCAATGGGGAAGCCAGATTCGCTTAACATCCATATTATTAAATAGTCAACTGCAATGATTCACTTAACAACTGTGGCAAGAAAGGTCATAAAATGGGGCAAAACTCACTTAACGAATGTCTCACTTAACAACAGAAATGTTGGGCTCAATAGTGGTTGTAAGTCAAGGACTACCTGTATAGCCATGCCGGCCACGTGACCGCTGGCTCCCTTGGCCAAGAAGCGGAGATGCCCTAGAGCAGGGGTCTCCAACCTTGGCAACTTTAAGACTTGTGGACTTCAACTCCCAGAAAGCTTTGCTGGCTGAGGAATTCTGGGAGTTGAAGTCCACAAGTCTTAAAGTTGCCAAGGTTGGAGACCCCTGCCCTAGAGTTGGACACGACTGATAAGAAAACCTTTTTCTCTTTTCCTTGCTGTGGATTACGGCAACTCCTTTAATCATTCAGTCCCTAATAAAAAGCAATTTCTGTAATTACTTTGGGCCTTATTATTTTTATTTTGAAGCCCAAAAGCTGGACTGGAAAGCATCATCCACTCACAACTGTCCTGTGGACAGGAAACGGGAAGGTCTGCTGCAGAGGAGATCAAAAGTGAGGTTGAGCTCAGAGTCAGCTCCTGTCAGGATGTCCTTGAGCCCAGCCTGCCTTGAAAGCCTCTTGATCCAGACTCTCTCTATTATTATTCTGAAGGCGACACCAGAGAGTCAGAGATGGGGGCCGAGGGAAGAAAAAGCCAACTCAGCTTCATCTCCTCCAGATTTTTCTTTTTTTCCTGTCTCCTGGGCTTCCCCCCTCCCTCTCTTCCTTTCCCCTTCCCTCCTTTTGATGCTGTTCATGAAGATGAAATTACCAGGTTAGAATGAATGGAAAGAACTTGGAGGAGGGTGGGTGGGGGGAATGGAGGAGGGGAACACAGCAAAGCGGAGGAGATTTATGGGGGACTCTCTCAGAATGCCAGCGCTGGGGAGAAAAAACATCCCTTCTCCTTTGCAACATTGGCGCAGGCGACTTTGCGGAGCCAGGGGGAATTGGTGGGGGGAGGGCAGCGAGGAGGCCAGGAATGTGCCTTTGTGCCTTTTTAATTTATGGGCTGCTTGGATTAGATTGCAGGAAGAGAGGCTGGGAGCCTGCAAATAATGCGCGTGAGAATGTGTGCAAATGTGTGAGATGGTTGGTGCGTGTGTGTATGTGTTTGTGTGCACAGGCATTTGGACCTGAAGACCTCCATTTCTGATGCTCTGTCTGTGCCATTTCCCTTGCACCTAAAAAAGTTTTTAAATATATATATATATATTGCTGATTGTCATACAAACCCCAAAATGAAAAGAGAACCATCACAGACACCGCTACTTTCATCTAGTGGCTAATTACTATGACAGGGGCTGAAAGTCTTGAGGGACAAATAGAACCTCCATGGTTAGGAGCAGTAAGCTCTCCTATTCCAGATACTAAGGGGCAAATAACGAGGGGGTTGTTCTCTTTGTGAGTTGCTTTATGTGAATTCTACAGGCAACGGATTTGTCATGTTGAAGAAAAATAACGATGCTCTAAATGGAGTCTAATCCTAAACAGGTAGAGTATGAATTACAAATTCTGCCCTAGAACCCTCAATTACAGAGGTGTGGGATTAGAACATGCTTGCTAATTTAAGTGATAGGAAAACATTTTCTGGACTTCCTCTGTTCTTTTGTCTGAACGCTAGTAGGTATCAGGTACAAGAAGTCAGGAACCAGGATATAGTCCAAAAGTTCTGCATGTTTATTTCATATTCCCCATACACACGGAACTGAAGTACTATCGGTCAAGGCAAATTGGCGCCAGATAGAAAGTCGCTGTTCTTCAAGGGGAGCTGGATTTAGATCTTTTACAGGGGCATAGAGACTCCAACTGATGATGTGTTTGACCCAACCCTCGGACTCCAGCCTGGTCATCTCCTACAGTTGGTTTCCTAGCTGAATCCTTGGGGGATCATCTTGGTTCAGTGTTGCCTGAACTTTTTCTCGTCTTCTGTAGCTTCTGGTTTCCGAAGAGGTGTTCTGTGTAAATTGTGCAGTCTATTAATCTGTTACAGCAGGGTTTTGTTTTGTTGTTTTGCAAACTGTGGGTGTGGGATTCCATGACAGGCCAAAGGCAAAACAAACAAAAAAAGGCTGACTCTAACATGGTTTATTTTCTATCATTAGATCTTTGCCTCTTGATCAAGGGTTCCACAGGTTTTTTTTTTTAAAGAAGCAAGTTCCATAGCCAGAAAAAGCTTGAAACCCCATTCTCCACCTCTGCATCGTACCATACCTATTTTCCAACAAGCATCAACTGACCCTTATACATGTTGGCAATGCACCTGGAAAACCTTGTTTCCTGTTCTGCAACCATGAACTCATAGTCCAGTCTCCAGGATTTAATCCAGAGATGGGTAACCTGCAGCCTTGAAGCTTGCCAGATTCCTTGAAACCTCTGCTATTGTCTTTTAGATTATTTACATAAAAAAAACCAACAACAACTGAGAACTGCAAGTTGTACAGGTGGTCCTCAACTTAAAACCATTCGTTTAGCGACCACCAAAGTTGCAATGGCACTGAAGAAAGTGACTCGTGACTGGCCCTCACATTTATGACTGTCACTGCATCCCCACGTGCAGTCACCTGATCAGAATTTAAGCATTTGTTAACCAGCATGTATTTAGGACAGTTGCAGTGTACCAAGGTTATGTGATTGCCATTTACAACCTTCCTAGCCTGCTTCTGACAAGCAAAGTCAATGGCAGAAGCCGGATTTCCTAAACAACTGCATGAAGCAGGATTTAGCAGATTTAACAGATTAACAGAGTTGGAAGGGACCTTGGAGGTCATCTAGTCTAATCCCCCACCCAAGCAGGAGACCCTACACCATTTCTGATAAATGGCAGTCCAGTCTCTTCTTGAAAGCTTCCAGTGATTTGCTTAATGGCCATGTGAATCATTTAAGAACTGCAGTGATTTGCTTAGCAACCATGGCTAAAAAGGTTGTAATATCAGGCGTGACTCACTTAACAAGCACCTGGCTTAGCAACAGAAATTTTGGTTGCAGTCATGGTCATAAGTCTAGGGCTAATCTGTAAAGTGCTATATTCTAGCTAGCATAATCTTCTTCTCGTTTTAATTCTTTGCACCAGACACCTCTGGGAGCTGCAGATTCCATAGATGTTCTTAGAAAATAAAAAGGTTGAATTGATGCAGGCTCCTGCTTCTCCTGGAAGTGTGCCTATCTATCCAGGAGAAAAAAAAGAGGCAAATAAAAATGGTTGTGCTAGAGAGCATCTTGGGAAACAAGGAAGCAACCTCCCCAGATTTTGTTAAGTGTGGATTTTGTGAAGACCTCACCCACAGCCATTTGACAAAAGTGTCCAGGACTTGGGGGCAATAGGCCCCAGGTGCCTCTCTATTCAGAAAGCAAGGCCGTCACTCCATTTTATACTACATTGTAATCAGTGGTGGGATTCAAATTTTTTTACTACCAGTTCTGTGGGTGTAGCTTGGTGGGCATAGCAGGGGAAGGATACTGTAAAATCTCCATTCCCTCCCCACTCCAGGGGAAGGTTACTGCAAAATCCCCATTTCCTCCCCACTCCAGGGGAAGGTTACTGCAAAATCCCCATTTCCTCCCCACACCAGGGGAAGGTTACTGCAAAATCCCCATTTCCTCCCGATCAGCTGGGACTCGGAGGGAGAGAATAGATGGGGGCGGGGCCAGTCAGAGGTGGTATTTACCGGTTCTCCTAACTACTCAAAATGTCCGCTCCCGGTTCTCCAGAACTGGTCAGAACCTGCTGAATCCCACCTCTGATTGTAATGAAAACAATCAAAAGTTTTTTTATAAAGTGCTTTGAATTTATTTGCTACTGATGAAATAGTGACATTGTTAAATCTAGGTTTTTTTTTGAGGGGGATCTACCGTATTTAAATTGCCATATAAGTTCTCAAATGAGAGATAACTGTTGATTACACTCAGAGGAAATAATACCTGGTATATATTTTTTGTCCTCATCCAGACACTTCCAGATATGTTGAATTATATTTCCCATCATCCCAGTAAAGTGTTATAAAGCGGGAGCTATTATTAATTGTCCCATTTAAACTGTCCGCAATTACCACTGACTCTAAATTTTTTTCACAGCTGATCTGAAGCAGCCTGCTCTGATTTCTTTCCTTTCGTTACGAACCCTGCCAAATAATTTCTTTTCCAGTGATTTTTATGCCACTTTCTGTGAAACACTTCACGTGGGTGCTCTTTAAATGGCCCTCCAAACTCTCAGAACAGAATCAAACATGGTTAGACTGGGGGCTCTCCAGTCCCTTTGCAGGTTGCAATTGTAGATGGTCTTGCAAAGTTGTAGATGGTTGCTACGGGAAGGAATATTCATAATGCTAATTGTTCTTCCTCCCTTTTGTACGACACTCCTAGGACCCTGCGTGCCCTTTTATTCTTTCCCCGAGCAAGTGGACTTACTTCCATACAAAGCCTTCCATAATTTGTATTTTCTAAAACAGCGGTCACCAACTGGTGGTCCGTGGACCACTGGTGGTCCGCGAGAAAATTTTGGTGGTCCGCAGAAAAATTATTTGCATTTTTTATATTGCACTAAATCAGGGGTCCTCAAACTACGGCCCCTGGGCCAGATATGTGCAATGAATGCTTGTGTTGCTGCAGAGAGTCTCCCCCTTCGGGGTCTTTTTGTGCGGGTTGGAGGGGGCAAAAATTCCGACTTGGGGTCTGCTTCAGCCTCCTGGTGCGGGGCTTTGGGCGAAGGCTGGAGGGAAGCGCCACTGGTGGTGAAGAGCCGGAGGGCCTTGTTCCAGTCAGACTGCATCATGGCCTGGAACTGACTGACCATCTTAGCCCGCTGAGTCAGTAGGTGCCGGTACCTGGCCTTGCACTCCCGCAGGTCTTCCCTCTGCTTGGAAAGCCTATGCTCGTAGTCCTCAGTGAGATGCTTCTGCTGAGCCTCCTTCTTGGTCAGATCCAATTTGAACTGAGCCAGCTGTTTTGCCAACTCTTTCTCATGGTGGCTGCTTAGCTCCAACAACTGCTTCCTGTTGGGGCCCTAAGGAGCCCGGGCGGGCAGGCGAGGAGTGGCTGGGAGGGGAGGGGCGAGGAGAGGCCGGCAAGGCACCCCTCGATGTGAGTGACATCAAGTTGGCCATGTCCACCCAGTCACATGACCACCTAGCCACGCCCACCCAGCCAGTCATTAGGCAGATCATATTAGTGGTCCACGGGATTTAAAATTATGAATTTAATGGTCCCTGAGGTCCAAAAGGTTGGGGACCCCTGTTCTAAAAGGTCTGATGGAGCCTCTTTGAGCTGCGGAGGCGTTCTTGAAATTAAAGAGGACGCATTGCCATGTTGTTGCTGTTGTTATGGTGTCTCTGGTTCACTGCATTGGGAACTCCAAGGCTGGATCACATTGCTTCTTCAATGAGGGATTTTGGTTGGAATTTGTGTGGCCCGTCCAGAAAGGAATAGAGTAGCCAGAGAAAGGGGAAATCACATCAAAGTAATTGCAAGTATGGAAACGAAGGCACGAAACAGAATCAAAACAAAGTATTTGCGGTCTTAAATATTTTTCCAGGAGAAATTTCCATCCCAGCCGTTCAATACCTAGTTTTTGGTGCCAAAAGTGAAAGTGGAGCGTAGCTGGTAAGTGTTCTACTTCATTTGACTATCCACTTGCAAAACCCAGATTCCAGAGAAAGAACAGAAGATGCAACCAAAGCCAATGTTCGTATTTTACATCCTATGCTGTCCAAATCTGAAATGTGGAATTCCAGAGAAAATTATAGAAGGAATGGAAGAGGCTAGTGGACAGCAATGGGGGTAGTGATAGGCTTTTCGGAAATCAGAGTTAGATCTGTCTTGTTCATATTGACTAGCACTTGGTGTCTTTGAATGTTTTCAGGCAGGAATAATTTCAGTTCTACTGAAATGTTGGCTATCATGGGGTCTTCTCAAAGAAGAACTGGTGCTCTGGTGCTGAAGAAGACACCCCAGAGCTAAGAAGCAGTAGCTTTGGGGAAAAGAACAAGACTGAGACACTGAAGACTATAACATATTTTGTTCCTGGTATCCTTTTGATTTCAAAAATTTGACCAAATTGCTATCAATACAGTGTCTGATTAAGCACAAACCTATTCTTTTTTTTTTAAAAAAAATCCTAGATTATTTATTTTATATGGCCACCCATTTTACAACAGTGAATAATGAGTTTATGATATTAAAAAAGACCCAGAGATGATTCACTACATGGAGCTGTAGATAGTGTCTACAGAAGCAATTTTAATCCAGGAAATTTAGCTAACATATGGTTTTGCTTGGGAAGTACATATAATTATTTTCCCACTGGCAGAATTCATTGCAGTGCTCTGATTGGCATCAAGTCCTGTTTTAAAGAAAAACTTCTCATTCCATACAAAAGAACCACCAGTATCCTTTTTAAAGTTCATATGGATGAATGCAAAAAATTAAATAAACCCAAAGTGATTCCTATTATGAGAATAGCAATTAGCACTAGCACTTAGACTTACATAGCACTTCACAGTGCTTTACAGCCCTCTCTAAGAGGTTTACAGAGTCTGCATATTGCCCCCAACAATCTGGGTCCTCATTTTACTGACTCCGGAAGGATGGAAGGCTGAGTCAATCTTGAGCCGGTCAGAATTGAACTGCCGAACTGCTGGCAGTCGGCAGTCAGCAGTATTAGCCTGCAGTACTGCATTCTAACCACTGCGCCACCATGGCTCATGAAGCTGAAAAAGGATCAAGTGACATTTCCCCTTGCAAGACTGGAACTCCAGGTTTGGGAATTGAAGTAAAACAAGAATTTCTGCACTGGGGACATGGTTCCCTTCCACCAAGAATCTGGAAAGCCAGTTTTCCAAATAGTCCATATTGTGAGATCTTCAGAAAGATCTGAAGTTGCTTGTCTTTGGGTGTAGAGCAGCGGTTTTCAACCTGTGGGTCGCGACCCCTTTGGGGGTCGAACGACCATTTCACAGGGGTTGCCGCGCGCGTTAGCCCGCCATCTTGGTGCCACCGTCACTGCAGGGGTGAAATGCTCCCGGTTCAGCCGTGCCTACGGGTCGCCGGATAGCCGGTAACGACAGAAGCGGGAGACTTTGCCCACCGGGAGCATTTCGCCCCTGGTGCCACGCCCCCTTTGTCACCTCATCCCGCGCGGGGAGGGGGTCGCGGCGGCGGGGGGTGGCTCACGGGGGGGTCACGGCATTAGAAAGGTTGAGAACCACTGCATTCCCAGCAATCTTGCATGTCATGGAAAATATGGCTAAGAAATAGAGGAGTACAAGAGGAATATTCATGGTCTGGTTCAGTTCTGATGCATCTCACAGGGTGGTCACGGCATTAGAAAGGTTGAGAACCACTGGTGTAGAGAATAAGAAAGCTAACCTTGATAGAAATACACAAGCACTGCTACCTAAGCAAAAGTCATTGAAATGGGGTTTTTTTAAAACTCCAAAACCACAAGATATCATTCAGAAGGAGCTCAGGTAGATGCCCCCTAATTCACTGGAGTATAAGAAGCAGGAGGAGGTACCAAGGGCAAACATACTTGCAAAATTCTGATATTACAGCCAGACTCAATTAAAGAAGTCTTTGCTTTCTTCTGGAGTTGATTCCTGGTCTGGTGTCAGGCCCTAGCTCAAACATGACATAGCGAGCTCCAATCAAGTCAATCCTTTATTTGCTTACACCTAATGGACAGAAACTAAAGCTATAACCTTCTAGCCTACTAGATGTATCTTGAGGGATTCTAGGGTGTAGGTATCCTGAACTGTTTAACTGTTAACTAAGGCAGAATATTAGCAAATAGCCCAAGCCTGCAAAGATGAAGTGAGGAAAGCTGAGGCTCACAACGAACAAAGGCTTGTGACAAAAGTAAAAAAATAACAAAAAAAAGCTTCTTCCAACATGTTAAAAACAAGAAAAAAGTCAAGGAAATAATTGGTCCATTGCTGGGAGAAAGTGGCAAGAAGGTGACAAGCAACAGGGAGAAAGCAGAACTACTTAACTCATTTTTTGCAACTGTCTTTACAGAAAGGGGAAAAAAAGCCCAACCTAGCAAAAACAGCACCACAAAAAACAGATTAGGAACACAAGTTAAAATAGGGAAGAAAATGGTAAGTGAGCACCTGTCTACCCTAGACGAGTTCAAATCACCAGGACCAGATGGATTACGCCCCAAGGTTCTGAAGGAACTGGCAGACGAGATCTCAGAACCACTGAACTATATCTTTCAAAGATCCTGGAGCACCGGGGAACTGCCAGAGGACTGGAAAAGAGCTGATGTAGTTCCCACCTTTAAAAAAGGAAAAAAAATAGATCCAGGAAACTACAGACCTATCAGCCTGACCTCAATACCAGGGAAGATTCTAGAAAAGATAATCAAGCAACGAATCAGCGAACACCTAGAACCAAACAAAGTAACAACCAAAAGCCAACAGGGGTTTGTCAAAAACAGATCATGCCAGACTAATCTTATTGCATTCTTTGACAAAGTGACAAAAGTAGTGGACCAGAGGAATGTTGTGGATATAATTTACTGGAACTTCTAAAAGGCATTTGATAAAATAGACCACAAC